>JAPXFY010000013.1:76751250-76798750 GCA_030674185.1 Monoplex corrugatus | reverse complement strand
ACATCATGACAAATTTGTGGACATATAGACAACAATCAGCAAACAAATTACAAACAAACACGAACAGTGTTGACAAACTTGCCCGTTCTCCAGTTGTCTTTAACCTTTCTTTACATTTCCTTTATCTCTATTTCAAGAAAAGCCTACTTTCCATTCCACAATGTAAAAGTTTGCGTATTGTTTCTTTTGAAATTGTACCTATGTTAGTCTGATTACTGATAGCTCTTGTTTTTCCTTTCATAGTAGATTTTCGGCCACTTCCTCCATCTACTCCTTTTTGGGTAAGACGTTCAATGGTATGATGCCTCCCATTTTGTTTGCGAAAAGTGCGTCTTTAAACGTCTATGGACTTCGGACTTTCCATGATGAAGAATTCTTGTTGTAGTGGCATTGCCTGCAAGTTTGTCGGCACGTTCATTTCCCTTAACACCCGCGTGTCCAGGGCAGTAGATCCACGTGAGATTTTGTAGATCGATACTGTTCATTGTTTTGTGCCAACCTGGGTTTCCTACTCCATTTTGCACTTTTCAAAGTAGATTCATTGAGTCAGGATGAAGGCTTGGCTTTCTTTCATTTTATCATCCAGTGAAGTTTTCTTCATATATGGTGTTTCCATTCTGTTTGAAAGTGAAGCTCCATCCAGATTTATTATTGGTGACTTGAGCCATCCGTACATATGATTACATCTTTGGGTTTGCAACGAGTTGCTCTATGTGTAGTTACTAAGTTGCAACTCCAAATAAATATAAGCAGGAAATCCAGAATGACAGTTACTATTTGTGCAGAGACAGCCACTATGTACCTACAATTAGAGATTCAGTGGGTTCCCTGATCACGGAAGGTCCTAATACTTACCCAAAGCGTAGATAAGACACCAGAAACTGAAATATGACACCATAATAGCAGAATATGGAAGGTATGATTATCTAAATAATTTTCATACTGCTATGACAAACATACCCCATCATTTCCAGTCCCAAACAGATGCAATGGCAGAAACCTCTCAAATATGTGTCTGTGCAGTGGATGGCTGTTGATAATGATGTCCTTATTTTACCAGCTGAGAATACTCTTCATCAAACTCTCGGTGTTGGTGGTGGAAATCCTCCCCACTGGTATTTGTGAAGTGATGGGGACTCTAACCGGTCATCAACCCTCTGTCATCAATCTGAACCTCTCTACTGAAATCAGCTTCTTGTTTCCTGTGTCTCTGATCCTTGAAACGGCTGGTTATAAAACAAAAGTTTCCTACTACCGGTGGATATTTTAAAAAAGAATTCTTGGGAATGGAAGGGACGTGTATGCATGTGTGTGTGTGTTATGTATGTGTTTATGTCTGTGTGTATCCATGTGCATGTGTATGGATGCGTATGTATGCGTGCACGCGTGTGTGGATATGTGCAAAATATAGACAAAACAGAGACACACAGATTAGAATCACGGGAACAACAATATCAATAATTCCGGATACCCATAGACTGTTTTGATGTAATTATATAACTTGAGCAAAATACGTAAACAAAATAATGTAACTTTGCACGCGCTATTAATTGTAATCTGTTGTTGACAAGGTAAAAAAATTATCACAGTTCGTCTGTCAGTAATCATTTCAAAAAGAAAGAAAGACAGACGTTTTCCAAACCAGAAGCCTTTCAAGGCAAAACAGTTAATCACACCACGTGCTAATGCCTTGTCAATCGTACCGGTGGCTGGCGCTGGAATTCTTCCCCAAATGATGACTGCTGTTTAAATGCTTGGAATGTCCGTATGTTGTTTGATGTTATCTTTCTTTGAATATTATCTTTATATCTGATTTGTATTTGTAGTTTTGTTTACAATGAATTGGTTCGAAATATATATATCAAATCATATATTATTATATACATTTATGTATACATGCGTACATCCATGAAAGTATACGTAAGCGGTTACTTGCAAACACACCATCAGATATACGTATATACATTGGAAAATGTACATATACATTGTAGTTACATGATGAAAGCTCAGAATACACCATGCATTGAATAAGGTAATCTGAAGTTTCGAACAACACAAACACTGAACATTAGTAAGGGGCAATGATTTAAAAAGAAAACGACGACAACAAAATCACAATTCACGGTGCTTCATAGGTCGATAATACTACTAGTTACCACATAATGAATGATTGATTCATATGTCTGTCTTGGTTGAAATGTTGTTTCATTCACTTAACACGACGAATCTAATTAAATAGTTGAAAGCCAATAATCATAATTACGCTTTGTAATGAAACCACAGACTTGTTAGAAGTAATGTGTAACAATAAAACATATGTTTCAGATAACACTTAAATAAATGAAACTCGGGTACACTCTTTTCAATTTTACAATCATGTGAAAAATTAGGCAGTAAAACAATCCAGTAAAATACATAATTTGTTCTCATATTAGCATCAATATCGTCCATCATCATCAGCATGTGCCATGCCGCATGGCGTTGGCGATTATGGCCCTCCATACGAATCTATCTCTTGTCGCTGCAAGCACATCTCCCACCCTCTCTGTCCTCAGCAACTCTGCAAGTCCCTCCAATATTTTCTTCCTGGGTCTACCTGGTGTTGTCTTTCCCTCCAGCTTTCCTATTGTGACTAGGTGCCCTGATTTCTCTTGCCTCATAAAATGTCCTATAAACGTTGCTTATCTTTTCCTAATCTTCTTTATTAATGTTCTTCTTGTGTCTACTTCCTTCAAGACAGTTTGTTTTCTTTGTTGTCCATGGAACTCTCAACATTCTTCTTAGAAACCACAAATCAGTTCCCTCAATTTTGCTCTGACTTCGAGTGTTGACTGTCCACGTTTCACAACTGTACAACAGTATCGGTTCTTTATAACACTCAAGAACTCTCTTCCCGATGTCAATAAATAGGCATTTGTTAGTAAGAAAGCTTTTCATCTTCTTGAATGCTGTTTTAGCTTGGCCAGTTCTGCTGGCTATTTCTGATGTGCATCTGCCATCTAGTGAGATGACCGTTCCCAGATATTTAAACTTATCAACCTGTCTCAAAGTTGTGCCATTTGCTGTTACTTTGTATAAGGGGATTTCTTGTTTTTTACTGATTACCATGACTCCAATCTTCTTGATATTTAGCGTCAACCCTTAATTTTTTCTTTCTGTTTCTATTATATTCACAATATTTTGTACACCTTTTTCATTTTCTGCAACTAGCATGATGTCATCTGCGTAACGAAGATTGTTTATCATTTTTCCTCCAACCTTTATCCCAGGGCATTCTTCTAGGTTGCTCATGATGGTTTTGCTGTAAAGTGAAAACAAATCTGGTGACATAACACATCCCTGCGTAAACCCTCTTTTGATATCTTGGAAAGGCCTTCTATCGGTTTTTCTGTTCTCATTGCTGCTTTTTGTTCCCTATTGCTTTATTCTTAAATTATTTTTAGATCTTTTCCATTAACATTGAACCCTTTTAGTTGGTTGATCAATACTTCGTGTATTTCCCGATTAAAGGCCTTGGTACAATCAACAAAGCATAATACAAATCCCGATTCAACTAGACTGACCTCTCTATGAGGGTCTTAGGATGTAAATGGCATTAATCGTTCTTTTCTCTTCGACAAAACCACATTGCTCTTCTGCTATTTCTCTTTTGATTCAGTGAGGGATTTTCCAACTGTCTATAACTTTCGTTTGGGGCGACTGTTCTTTTCTTGCAATACCAAATTCATGTAGGGCTTATATCATTTCTGTAGTAATGTTGTCTGGTCCTGAGGCTTTTCCCGGTTTCAAGCCCAACATTTATTTTGTCATGTAGTTCTTTTTTGCTTTTCTTTCAACTCTAGGGATTTCTTCACAAGCTTTGCTTATCGTGTTTCTCAACTTTGTCCATTGTTCCTGTCACCAGCGTCCTTCAGAGCACTGAATTTGTTTTGAACATGCATATTAAAGTTTTTACGAGTCGATTCATCTGTCTTTAAGAGTCCAAGATTTAGTTTTTTTTTATTTAGTTTCCGCCTAAACCTTCCCATTACAGGTCTGTGGTCACTGTTGCAGCCTGCACCTGGTGATGTTTCGCTATCAGTAAAGAAATCAGTAGCGTCCACGTCCTGATATTTTGTTTTCTGAAAACTATATGAGCAAAAATGCGAAACGAATTGTGGCACTTGGAAACATAGAGTGTGTTATGGAGTAAAATTGGACAACGGAAGAGAGTAATGAAAACAATTTGAGAGAAAACGGACAAAAGGGATATGTCTGTGTGTGAGTATACATGTGTGAATGTGCTTTTGCGTACCTGTTTCATTGACTAATTGAATCACAGATTGATTGAATCACAGATTGATTGAATCACAGATTGATCAACTGGTTGATAGAGTGAGTAAGAATAAGAGATAACAGATGATAATGACAGTACACTTGGAATGAGTCCATGTCAAAAGCATGATCATTGTATTTTACAGGAATGGAACATAATTAATCAAACTTTAAACCGATAAAAACAAATACTGACAAAACATAAAACTAAAGACCATAGTGAAATGAGTAATCAAAATAAAAAGACGAGTCAAATTTAATAAATGAATACAAGCAGTCACAGACACAGAAACAATATGCGTGCGTGTGCACATCACGCACGCACGCACGCTCACACACACAGAGGATGCAAAGCTGTTGTACACCCACCATGTTGGGCGCATGCCCCTTGACCCAAACTGTCATCCTCTCTCTGTCTCCCATGCACAAACACACACCCACATAAACACACAAACACACACATGATGTTTGAAAAATCTATTTAAACATTGATTTAAAAAGACAAACACAGAGAAAAACAGACCGACTAAATGACCGAAAAAGAGAAAGAAAGAAAAAAGACAAACAGACAGAAAAAAAGGAAAATAAAGATGTAAGGACCTTAACCATTACGTATTAAATCTGTCATGTCATTCCAGAAACAGAAAGAAGACAGTGAATGTGTAGGAATTCTTATCAAAATGAAGATATGACATGCTTTGTTTTGTTTGTTTTATTTAGCGTTTGTGAAGAGAGGCATTCAAGGCCAGGAAATGGATCACACCACGTGTTAGCAGCTTGTCAATCAAAGCAGAAGCTGACTGGAATTCTTCCCATCCTGATGACTGCCATTTCAGTGCTAAGGAATGTCGTCCCGTTGCAACTTTGCTCTCGGAAAATGGCTTGAGGTAAAAAAAATGAACAAAAAACAAACAAACGAAACAACAATAACAGACAAACAAACAAACAGGATAGTCAAGCCGTTCAGTCAGCTCCCTTTTCATATAATACGAATAAAAGTAAAATGATTGTCTGTTTGTTTAAAGTAGTTTAAATTTTCTCATTGTACAGGGTGTTTCAAAGAGAATACGCCAAAATCATCACGTGATGTGTCAAAAACGAAAAAAATTACAAACCTCTAGCATGAACACATGTGTTGTATATACATTCAAGTTTCATTTCATGTTTTATAAGTGCTCAATGTGGCCACCACCGGCAGCGCGGACAACATCAAGCCGATATGAGAATTCCTCCCAAACGCGCCTCAGCATGTCACGGTCCACCGTGTTGATTGCAGCTGTTATTCGATCTTTCAAGTCATCGATACTTGCTGGAAGTGGTGGAACATAAACTTGGTCTTTAACATACCCCCACAAGAAAAAGTCACACACAGTGAGGTCCGGGGATCTGGCAGGCCAAGCACAGAGAGCAAGGTCTTTAGCACCTCTCCTCCCAATCCATCGCTGAGGCACGTTTTCATTCAGATAAGCTCTAACCCCGAGATGCCAATGGGGTGGTGCTCCATCTTGCTGAAAAATGAAGTCATTCGAATCTGCTTGCAGTAAAGTGAATAGCCAGTTTTGGAGCATTTCGAGATAGGTTTGTCCTGTAACGGTGTTTCCTTCAAAGAAAAAGGGACCATAGACCTTGTCTTGAGACACAGCACAGAAGACGTTCACTTTAGGGGAATCTCTTTCATGCTCAACAGTTTCATGTGGGTGATCTGTTCCCCAAATGCGCACATTGTGACGATTGACTGTGCCGCTCAAATGGAAAGTCGCTTCGTCACTAAAAACTAAACGTGAAAAGAGAGTTTCATCACCTTCCTCCATCTCCAGCATTGACTCACAGAATGTCCTCCGCATCACCTTGTCATCATTAGTAAGTGCTTGGACGAGGCTTAGTTTGTATGGTTTCATGTGTAATCGTCTCTTTAACACACGCCAGACAGTGGTATGAGGGATGGCAAGCTGAAGACTTGCTCGACGTACGGACTTACGTGGGCTGCTCTCAAATGCATCATGAATCCTCTCCACTTGCTCCTCTGTAACACGTGGTCTTCCAGGACTCTTTCCTTTGCACAGACACCCACTCTCTTTAAACTGTCTAACCCACCGTCGAATGCTCTCACGATGGGGCGGATCAATGCCGAATTCTGTTCTGAAAGCACGTTGCACCGTGACAATGGCGTTTGTTTTCGCGAACTCAAGCACGCAAAACGCCTTCTGCTGAGGAGTCGCCATTTTGATTGATCTTCCCACAATTCAGCTGCACCGGAAGTTATACTGACGACAGCGGTGAAACTGACACCCAATCAAACTTTGATAACTACTCTATCAAATAACCACTGATTCAGTCCACTACAATGCTATAGACCTGAAAAAACTGCGTAATGATTTTGGCGTATTCTTTTTGAAACACCCTGTGTATATCTCTGTACAGCGGAGAAATTAAAACAGAATAGAATAGCTATTAAAAACCACCAGTATTTTATAATTTGTACACTGTACATTGTCAAATTTATATATCAGGAAAAAATAATGAAAAAAAAACGAAAATAATGGGGGGAAATAAAGTATGTGTGTGACGAGCACCATTCTGACGAGTTTAAGTAATAATTCGGTCGAAGTGACCTAATTATGAATCATTATGAAGCCTACGTTTGATTTTATGAAGAAGACTTGTGACAATGGAAATATAGAATACAATTCCGGAAATTTAGAACTGCGAATTTCATACAAGCGTAAGAACAATTGTACTTTGTCAACGATTACCTCAAATTTCAAGTATATTCCATACTATTTCTTTCTTAAATTTTACAAGATTCTTAACCAAACTTAACTTTGGAGGCTGTTTATAGCAGTTGGTTTGATGTTATCCAGAGCTACTGTACACAGAGGAATAACCACAGAACCAAATTTATTTTACAAACATGGCAAACAAGCTCGTATATGACAACAAAAACTTTTCAACTGTTCACATTATGTCGAAATTGAGATCGCATGACAGGGCTGTAATCTATGCTTCTTTTTACGTTAAACACTGGCTACAACCAGGCTCAACACATATTCGTCAAAGAATCCTGGCAACACCCTCCGAATATACATTCGAAAAGGATGACACTCAACCATGTCGTATACTTTCGGTCTTCCTAATTGAGCAAAGAACACACTGAAATCTGGGTTGGAGCTGGCAGGAGCTGGAAATCCTACGTTTATTTGGACTCATGGGATTTGAATCCACAATGTTTTCTAGTCATCAACCCGTAGAGCTACTCACTATGCCACCGTGAATTGTGAAATCAACGACATCCCTTATTTTTAGCTTCATTTCTTCAATTCTGATTATGATTCTGGCCAGACCGTCAGTACGTAGCCTAATCTAATGCCTAAGAGTTATTTCGGCACTGTTTCAGATTCTTTTAGTTTGGTGACTATAATTTATTCTTTTCGTCAAAAGACTGTTCAATGAATACGTCATCTGACGTTCTTCTACAAGTCTTTCCAAGCCTTTGTGCGATTCAAGTTTATACTGAGCATGGAATAATTTCATTAACAAGTCGAAAAACGTTTATTGATATGCAATAAGAACAGAAGTTTGGGTCAGTAGTATCTGTCTTTTCCATGGAGTGTGTTCGTTTGATATTTCTTTTAACGTCTATTCACACATTTGCGTTTAGATGAAAAATAAATAAATTCATAAATAAATTAAAAGAGGTGTCTATGGGGTGAATGAATCTATGAAATCATGGTGGCATTGTATCACAAGGGTAAAATCAAACAATTTAACGGACGAGATAAAAAATCAGAACATTACAACGATCAGGCTTTATCAGTTTGCTCAGGGTTGTGTGTGTGTATGTGTGTATGTATGTATGCGTGCGTGCATACATGTGTGTATGTGTGTATGTATGTATGCGTGCGTGCATACATGCGTGTGTGTGTGTGTGTGTGTGTGTGTGTGTGTGTGTGTGTGTGTGTGTGTGTGTATGTGTGCTAAGAGCATGTAAGGTCCCGTGCTGACATGACAAGTCATCTGTTATGATCTGATGAGGTTGAAGGGGAGAAGAGGATTGTTTTTCTTATCGAATTAAAAGCGTTGTAACAGTCAAGGAGTAATGAAAAACCTAACAAGCAAAAACCAAAACAAAAAAACAAACACAAAACAAAATAAAGAAAATAACAAAAACAAAACAACAACAACAACAAAAGAACCAACCAACCAAACAATTAAACAAACGACAACAACAACTAAACAGGAGTACATGTAAGTGAGAGTTACAGGTATAAAATAAGCGGGCTTATTCAAGAAAACGACCTACGGGACTGTGCAGTAAACGCCTAGCAGTGTTGTAAATACAGAGTGAAATCAGAATGTTTCTGTTTTAAGTTTGTAAATGACGCAGGGAAACAAGATAGCATTCGCTGACAACACAAAAGGTGATTAACTGTTATGTACTCACTACAGATACATTTGATGGTTTTACTAAATTTAGTTCGAAATGAGTTGAGAGATAATCTGTAAGCTAAAGTTATCTCTAGTCTTGTAAAACCCTGGTAATTTACGATGAAGGAGCGAAGGTCACATTGCACTTTTACTTTGTTTTCTAATATAGCATTCATTTCATGTTCAGAGCAGTAAATTAAATTCAGAACTGCCAGCCCTATTCATTGCTGCATATTTAGGTATTATGTCGACATGATCGTTATATATGATACCACAGTGTGATGGGATCCAACAAAAAGTGACTTGTGTATTATTTGTTATTAAACAATGGATTAACGTACTAGTTACTTTATATTCGCAACGTTTTAGGGATTGTAATGCAGATTTCGAATCTACACAAACTAAGATACTAAACACATTCATGGGTAGATCTACTTATATATTTCAGTGCCATTAGGATGACAACAAATTCAGACGTGAAGATTGAATGTCCCTGTCCTAAAGAGTAAGCCTTTTCTACTTTAAATTTTGGAATTATAAAGCCAGCGCCTGTTTCACCATCATCTAGAACAGAACCATCAGTAAATATTTTCAAGTAATGGGAATATTTTTATGTAGATATGACAGGACGTCAATTGCCTGCACGTGTGGATTGATATCTTTTCTCAGTGTAATTGATATCAAAAGTTGCATTGGACAATTCCCAGGGGGGGGGGGGGGGGGGGTTGAGGACAACATATCATTTTATGTGAAACTTTGTTAGGTACTACGCGGGAAGTTTTGAAGAGCTCATTTGTGTACATGTAAGTGGATATTGTTTCATGTGCCTTTATTGCTCTTGATCTTTTGGGGAAATGGATGTCACACCGAATTTTAAGTTCTGTATCGGCATAATTAGCTACTACATTTGCTCTAACTATATATTTAACTGCTGATAACTTCCTCCAATCTTCCAAAAGAAGGATGCCAGCTGTTTTATATACTTCTTGTGTTTTTGTATATACCGGTACCCCAAGAGCACATTTAACAGCTTCACTACCTAAGCTTTGAAGTTTTTTCAAAGAGTATTTTGGAGCTGAAAAATAGACCTCTTGGCCATAAGCCAACTTCGATCTGACTAAAGCCGTTACAAGATGTAACAAAGTTTTAGTGTCCTGTCCCCATGACTGTTTACTAATAATTTTTATTAAGTTAAAGCTTTTCATAGCTTTATATAACAAGGCATTAATATGTTTTTCCACTGTAAACTAAAAGTAAAGTATACTCCTAGAAATTTCATTTAAATAGTATATTTCAGGTCCTCATTATCAATTTTAAACAAGTCTACCTCTTTAGGACTGAGACCATTATTAAAAAGCATCATGCGTGTTTTTTCATTGAATAGTTCCAGACCGTTAACCGTCAAGTAAGTGGAAAGATGATTAAATTCACGTTGATAGACCTTTTTAATGTATTTTTATTTCTCGTAAGGAAGTCATCCTTTTTAACGAAACATTCATCGAGATCACTATACCATTGGCGTACAGAGCTTAGTTTACATTGCTGAGACTTGTGTTGGCAGGTCATAGGTCAAAATATCAAATAATAGAGGAGATCTTATGGAACCCTGTGGAATTCCCATGTTTGCAGATCGTTTTCCTGAGTATGTATTACCTATTTTAGCGACTGTACTTCGGTCACTTACAAATGCTTTCATAAAATGATAAAGTCTACCTTTGAGACTAATGTGTTTTATTTCAACAAAAGTTACGCACGCCAGACATGGTCGTACGCTTTTTTAAGATCAAAGAAGGTAGCTAGGACATTTTTTTCTTTAAGAAAATTGATTTTTTATTTCAGTTGTTAATTTGACTTAATGGTCTGTTGTTGGTCTACCTTTTTGAAACCCAGAATGGTTAATAGGTATTAGATTATTTTTCTCACAAAAGTAAGTCAGTCTATTCAACGTAATTTTTCCATTAGTTTTGAAACATGGGATGAAAGCGAGATAAATCTGTAACTATCTGGATCAGAGAGGTTTATTAGCTTTTGGTATAGGTAATAGAGGTTTATTAGCTTTTGGTATAGGTAATACAACTGAAGTCGTTCCAAATGTCAGGTACGCGACCACTTTCCCAGCATTTTAGTCTGATATTGTGTAAGTATTCAATCCATTTCTCTGGTAAGTGATTTAAAAGAGTATACGAAACGCCATCCAGTCCTACATACGATTTTTTTTTCAACGAGAGTAGGGCATCTTTAAGTTCTTTTAACATAATTTTTGAATTTATGTACATGTGACTATCATGGACAGGATCTGAGTATTCTTCTGTTTCTTCAATTTTCCGTCTTTTCTCCCTTATTGGAGTAAAAAAGCTACTGGAATTGCTTGCTCTCGAAAAGAACTGTACAAATTCTTAAGCTTTCTCAGATGACAAAGGAAAGTCTTTATCTTTAATCTTAATAGGAAACTGTGGTAAATGAAAACCATTTTTCATTTCTTTGACCTTATTCCAAATTTTCGGTAGACCTTTAGGCCCGGAAATGTGTTGAGAGCAAAAATCTTACCAATAATGCCTTTTGACTTGGGCTATACCTTTGTTTGAATGATTCTTTGCCACTTTCATATTGTAATGGTCTTTTGGAGTTTTAGTTTTTTAAATAGAGTTCATACATTTTCTTTTTTTCATTCTTCGTTTTTTCACATAATTGATTCACCAACTATTTCCAACATGATTACCTTCGTTTACATTTTTCCTTTTTGGAATGGAATTGTTTGCTGCCTCATGTTGCGCGTTTGTGAAGTTTGAATACATATTATTAACATTGTCGCTTTCGTTAAACGTGCATTTTTTCCCATTAAAATCTTACGGTATTTCACCCAGTTTGCACGGTTGTGCATGTATCTAGGTATAACGTCGTTTTGTTCTGGAGCGTTATCAAACGGTTCATTTATAATTGTGACAACTGGCAGGTGATCACTTCCAAGGGCGTCGGATGAAACATCCCACATGCAATTAATGACGAAGTCAGGTGATAATAAAGTTAAGTCGATGGCAGAAGCCTTATCTTTAGGATTATCTGGAATTCTAGTTATTCGACCGTCATTTAACAATACTAATCCAGAGTGTGATCAACCATTTCTCATTATTTTCTAAAATCCCTAGACAGTCACTGTTTTCTCCATTAGGGCCACGTGGATAATACACATACGTGATATTTACAATTGACACAGTTAATTTTCACTTTCACAGCCACACAATAAATACCGTCAGTGTCCTTTGGCACAGGAAGCGGAATGATTTTATAATCCACATGTTTACGAATATAAATGGCTGCATAAATCTTTGAGTTATTATCACAGATATGTGTCACAGGAGGATAGCAATAACCTTCTAACTCTGGCAATTTACAATTTGCCACATTTAATGACAATAAGGCAACAATATGATGCTTATTTACGGACAAACGTTGTTGGAAATGAGGATGATTAATATTCACTTAACGACTATTCCACTGAAGAACAGAAAAACCTGTCTTTTTTTTAATGATTTTTTACTTGCATGACTAACCAAAAACCAGCAGTAAACAACTAGGTATAGGAAGAAACAAAAATAAAACGAAAACGAAAATAAAATCGAGATGAAGGAAGATAGCTTTGGCGAAAGCAAACACGACCTATGAACACCCATAAGCGAAAGTAGAAATCAATATAAGAAAGTCGCTAATATGTTCAGGCTGACGCTGGTGCATTCACTACATAAATACAGGTTCACCAGTCGCAGAGATCTCTCAATGGATGGAAAAAAATTATGTTGTGAGATGTCACCATTCCACCATGGACACTGGGACCGATTGATATGTTCTTGAATAGTAGAATGGATTATAACTATTGTCGTAGGCGGTGAATGGGTTGTTTTGAGACTTCTTGCTTTTAGGTTGACGAGGTTTACGCATTTGTTTCTCCCTGAGGACACTGTCGACATGTCTGCCGATGTCTCTGGCAAGGATGGATGAGCCGAGCTGATTGGGAAGCACTGTGTCCTTGAAAGCAGAGTTGAATTTTGACTTTAAATTGCCATGATCCAAGGAGATGTTGTTGTGACCATAAAGCTCTGAGTGAAACAGGGCGTTCAAAAGATCTATTTTTATTTGAAGGACCATGTCTCTCACTGACGCTGTTTTGCTAAGGATAATTTTACTCTTGTCGCAAATGTGGTCGCAATCTCGTCCACGGGTTTCACCAACTTTTTTTTACGAACTATTTAGGATCCATTGGTCTTCAAATCGAACATTCCACAATGTATAACAAAACACTCAAATTGACTGGTGGACGAGTCTTTCAGGAACTGAAAAATTTTGTCTGTAGAAGAAGTTTTCTTTGTTTCAACTGTGAAACCATAGGAATAACCAAGTCTGTGACCGTACCACACCATTTAGCATTGTATAGTGCAAAGTTTACTTTTTGTTTTTGTGTATTTTTGGATGTGACGAGAAAGGCAGCTTTCCCGTCTATATGTTCTTTTGATAGCTTTTTCGTCACCGGCTCGACGTCATTTTCAGGTCGCGTGAGTTTGGTGTACATGATATTATATTCTTTTGGTCTTGGTTTTGTTTATTTTGATGATTTTTTAGAGTTTGGTGGTGTGTATGTACTAATATTTTTGTATGTATCAATAGTTCAGTAAGCGGAAAAGGTTCAAAGCCACAATTTTGTACTCAGATAATATTCTCCCGGTTGCTGAGGTCAAACCATTGTACTTCAATAGACAATTTTGACGAGAGATTAAAGTATGACCAACAACTTTCATTATTAAACATATGTAGAACGTTGATTTCTTGAACTATTAACGATTTTTGCTGCATAGTGCGTAAGCAGAACACATCAGTGATGTTGAATATCAGTCACTCTGACCTTGAGATGTAATTAAACTTGACGAACAGCGAGGTCAATGACTGAACATCACAACAGTGAAAATAGAATTGAAATACAGTTCGACGTTTCTCAGAAAGTGCAGCTCCCACACCTTCTTTGAAAAGCCCTCTAACCCTCTAAACTTAACTGTCCGGACCTTTAACTGAAATTTGATAACGATCTAACAATAGAGACCCGTCAGTTTTGCCTGAAATCTCCTAATCCTTAAAAGTATGATCTTACCTCCGTACTACCAGGACCTTCTCCATTATATGGCACCCTGACATTAGCGCATATGGAATCCATTCCAAGCGCGGAAACGTCACTTGGAGAAACTGAAACTGACACACCAATAGAGAGCTGTAAAACTCGTGTCTAGACAGAGATTGACAACCACAGAAACACAGACGCACACCTATCTCCAGCCTATATGAAATAATCCTCCTTTCTTAAAACAAAACGAGATATAAAAAGCAGCAGAAAACGATTTGGGTTTGTTGGAAAACTGAATGAGGGGGTGACTGGAGGTATTGGTATAATGTGGTGTGACTATTGATTGAGTTACTATGATGAAGAGAGAAAGTCAGAAGGATTTAGGATCAGCGAATATGTGGATACAACTAAGTTGGGGTAGAAAAGAGGAGACGATCAAAAAGGAAATGCCGATAAAGAGGGTTAATGAAAAACAGCGTTTGGGAAAATGTAGTGGTTATAGTGATGTTGGTGATGATAGTTGTGGTGTGACGATGATGATAATGGTGGTGGTGGCGCTGGTGGTGGGGCACATGTGTGTGTGTGTTTGTGTGTATGTGTGTGTGTGTGTGTATTTGTGTGTGTGTTCATGTGTGTATACATGCATATGTGAACGCATGCGGGCATATATGCCTTGTCTGTGCATTTGTAATGTAAAAGAGAATGTAATGGATAGGTAGACAAATGTCGTGGAAGACAGAGAAGAGGAGACAGAAAATCAGCAACAGAAAAAGGTGGACAAAAGAATTTAAAAGAAAAGAAAGAATGTTATAATTGAAATACCACCCTGGTAATGATCATATCATAAGTGCGTTGTCAACGTGAACATATACGTACATAAATAAATCAATAAGCACAGCCCCAGAAAGAAAGGTCCAGATATTGTAGCTGCCACCGACGCTCATTAACTAGACAATATCACTTCTACATTTCAAGTTCAGCTTCTGAAATTGAACGAAAGATTACAAACTGTGAAGGATCCCCAGAAGCGCAGAATTCAAAAACATGAAAAATGATGATCAGGACTTCTATAGAACGGCTTGTGAATCACACTCAGAACTGACTATAATTCTCTTGGAGTTGATGAAAAGCGCTTCAGCAAAGTATGCTTACCACTCGTTGTCTGGTGTCCTCTTTGAAACGTGTTTGGGTGTCGATTTTCACTCATGGGAAGGGTCCTCAATTTCCTGCATTTGTGATGTATGAAAATGGCTTAAACAGTTTTATGAATCACAACAAAAGCAAGCTAACTATGGTGTACAATAATCTGTCCTTTTCTGGCAAAAGGATGGACGACATCAAATCTCTCTCTCTCTCTCTCTCTCTCTCTCTATATATATATATATATATATATATATATATATATATATATATATATATATATATATATATATATATATATAAAATATATATATATCTCTCTTTAAGACTCAAAATTATTCTGGCCGGCAATCAGAACACTTAATAGAAAAGCCATAATCTATAAAGAAATAAGCCTTAATCAGTGGCATGAACACTTTCACACAATATTTCAAAGTTCTGGATTCGGGGCAGAAATTGAAGATGATAGCAATTCGGATACAAATGAGTACGAAGAACCATTATTTAATGATGCAATATCAAGGAGGGAGATAATTGACAGTATTAAAAAACTGAAAAATGGTAAAAGTGCTGGACCAGACAAAATTCTGGGAGAATTGTTAAAGCATTCCAGCGAATCAGTGTTAAACTTTATAGTCATTCTATTTAATCGATTATTTGAAAATGGTATTTTCCCCACAGAATGGGCCAAATCTATTATTGTCCCCATACAAAAGAAAGGAGATGTAAACAACCCAGACAACTACCGAGGGGTTGCACTCACAAGCGTTTTAGGCAAAGTTTATACAAATATATTAAATAAACGACTTACGAAAAGGGCAGAAAGGGAAGAAAAAATAATAGAAGAACAAGCAGGATTTCGATCTGGATACAGTACAATAGATCACATTTTCACACAGTACGCTTTAGTCCAAAATACCTTCTTAATCACACTAAATTATACGTATCATTTGTAGATTTTCGCAAAGCATTTGACTCAGTTAATAGAAATTTACTTTGGGGTATTCTGCGCAAGAATGGAGTAAATGGTAAATTATATATGTCTCTTAAAAGTATATATAATTCTGTGTTAGCATGTGTTCGTGACAAAGATATGTACTCAAATTTTTTCGAATGTCCACGAGGAGTGAAACAAGGATGTCTCCTCAGCCCCTTACTATTTTCATTTTACATTAATGAGTTAGCGTTAGAAATAGCCCGAAAAGGGAGACATGGTGTACAGTTATGGCCTGGTGCTGTTGAAGTTTTTTTTTACTGCTATTTGCTGATGATGTGCTTTTGTCAGACACAGTCATAGGGTTACAAAATCAACTAAATGCTTTAAAACATGAATCTGATAGGTTGTTACTGTCTGTGAACCTAGAAAAGACTAATGTGATGATTTTCCGTAAGGGAGGACATCTTTCGGCTCGAGAAAAATGGTTTTATGGTGACCCTGAAGTTAAAGTAACAAACTCATAAATATCTAGGTATTATTTTTACAACAAAACTGAGTCTCCAAAGCGCATGGGTGGAAAACAGCAAAAAAGGGAAAAGAGGAACGATGGAAATTTTAAGATCTTTAAGAAAATTGAACTGCACTGACTTCTCGATTTTCGGAAACTTTTCGACTCGCAGATTGAACCAATCTTAACGTATGGCTCAGAAATATGGGGTTTTTCGAGCAATCATAAAATGGAAAAGGTACATACATTTGCCATCAAACGCTTCCTTTTGGTATCATTGCATTCATCTAATAAAATGTTATATGGAGAAACTGGCCGCTATCCTTTATTTTTGAAAACACAAATGAAGTGTATTAAATACTGGTTGAAATTAACTCAGCTCCCAATGTCAAGATTGTGCAAGCAGGCATATGAGATGTTACTGAATCAATTAGATTCGGGTAAACAAAATGGGCATATTTCGTTAAGAAAATGTTAACCACACATGGATTTGGTATTATGTGGATGTGCCAGGGAGTTGGTTATGAACAAGGATTTATTTCAGAATTTACGGATTGATTCGTACAAACAAAACTGGCACGCTCAAATGGAAGAATCTGAGAAATATAATTGGTTCCTTTCCTTTAAAAATATATTTCAAACCGAAAAATATATAAAGGCCGTAACAAATAAATGGCACAGAAGCAATCTTGCTCGTTTTAGACTAAGAGCCCTAGGGCTAAATGCAACAACAAGATGGTTTTACTATTTTTTGTTTGTTTGCAAGTCGTATGAAAGTATACGACAAAAATGCATAATCTTTGATGAGGACATTTCGAGTCAAAGGGTCATTTCCAGAATACTCATGACTGAAGATGAAAAATATCAAAAATCCCTCGCGAAATTTATCGCCCTTGCTTGGGAAAGTCGGAGAAAGAAAACAACACAGTAATACATTAATGTAAGTTTATCTTCAGTGAAGATATCACTTTATACTGTTCTTATGTTTATTTGCCGGATTTGGGTCTTCCTCTTACTTATATGACTAATTACGTCAGGTGGTCAACTGTTTCTTCAACTTTTTGTTCAACTTTTTAAATTAATGTAAGTTTATCTCCAGTGAAGATATCACTTTATATTGTTTTTATGTTTGTTTGCCGGATTTAGGTTTTCCTCTTACTTATATGACTAATTATGCCGGGTGGTCAACTGTTTCTTCAACTTTTTGTTCAACTTTTTAAATTAATGTAAGTTTATCTCCAGTAAAGATATCACTTCATGCTATTCTTATGTTTATTTGCTGGATTTGGGTTTTCCTCTTACTTATGTGACTAATTACGTCGGGTGGTCAACTGTTTCTTTTTGTTCAACTTTTTGTTCAACTTTTTTCCTTCAATATTTTTTTCATCATTAGGAAAAAAATTCAAATGGATGTAATGTCAGCCATGACTCTATTTATAAATCTTTATTTCGCCAAAAGGTCGCCGTAAAATTTAATGACTTTGTTTTATGCTCCTTGCCACAAGGACAAAAACGTCAATGGCAATAAACCATTTTCAGTTTCAGTTTCAGTTTCAGTATCTATCCCTCTCTGTCTCTCTCTCCCTTTGTGTGTGGAGGATCACAGAGAACAATTCAAGTGGGAAAAGATGGGGATTACAGAAACAATCAAGTGGGAAGAGATGGGGATCACAGGAACAATTCAAGTGGGAAGAGATGGGGATCACAGGAACAATTCAAGTGGGAAAAGAGAATCACAGGAACAATTCAAGTGGAAAAAGAGGGGAATCACAGGAACAATTCAAGTGGAAAAAGAGGGGTATCACAGGAACAATTCAAGTGAGAAAAAGAGGGGTATCACAGGAACAATTCAAGTGGAAAAAGAGGGGTATCATAGGAACGATTCAAGTGAGAAAAAGAGGGGTATCACAGGAACAATTCAAGTGGAAAAAGAGGGTTATCACAGGAACAATTCAAGTGGAAAAAGAGGGGAATCACAGGAACAATTCAAGTGAGAAAAGAGGGGTACCACTGGAACAATTCATGTGGAAAAAGATGGGGATCACAGGAACAATTCATGTGGAAAAAGAGGGCAATCACAGCAACAATTCATGTGGAAAAAGATGGGGATCACAGGAACAATTCATGTGGAAAAAGATGGGGATCACAGGAACAATTCATGTGGAAAAAGAGGGCAATCACGGGAACAATTCATGTGGAAAACGAGGGCAATCACAGGAACAATTCAAGTGAGAAAAAGAGATGGATCACCGGAACTATTCATGTGGAAAAAGAGGGGGATCAAGAGGGGGATCACAGGAACTATTCATGTGGAAAAAGAGGGGGATCACAGGAACTATTCATGTGGAAAAAGAGGGAAATCACAGGAACTATTCATGTGGAAAAAGAGGGGAATCACAGGAACTATTCATATGGAAAAGAGGGGAATCACAAGAACAATTCAAAGGAAAAAGGGGGATGACAGGAAGAATTCAAGAAGGAAAAGAGGGAGGGAGAGCACAGGAACAAATCAAGTGGAAAACGAGGGGGTCATAGGAACAGTTCCGGTGGAAAAAGAGAAGCATGGATGGAAATCAGAAACTGCTGTAATATCGCGTGTTTTCCTGAGGGTTGGGTATGACGTAGGATAATTAAAGCCCCTGTATCGAGTGATATCACTGCTAGAGTAATGTAATGGTGCAAATAATTACAAGTTAAACTCTATATTTATGTTGTGTATTAATATAAAACAAGCCCAAACGTGTTTGTGTTTGTATACGTACATGTGTATTCACTTATACACATATCCAACATTTACAGATTATGCACATGCACACATGCACACATACAGACGTATGTCTACATTCACCGTCTGTTTGAGAAGAAAGTGAATAAAGCACAGAGAGAGACAGAGAGAGAGAGAGAGAGAGAGAGAGAGAGAGAAAGAGAGAGAGAGAGAGGAGGCAGAGAGTGAGAAAAATACAGACAGACACAGACAGAGAAACAGAGAGACAGAGAAAGAGAGAGATTCATATGCATATTTAAAAGAGTTATTCAGGAAGGGCATGGTCCCTTATTAGGGGTATAACAACACATTTTAACTGCATGTTTATACCTACAATTATTGTAACAGCACGATGTACTTTCAACGCCTTGTACAGGTCAGTAGCAGATTGTTTCTGATAATACGAACGATATTAATGAGGTGCCCAACTTTGGTATAAGAATTGAGTGAAAGTGTACATTCTCATCATTCACCAAAGCAATCGCCCAACAACGACCGAAACTGTAGGGTACAAAGCACACGCAAACTGGGAGGAGGAGGGGGGGGGGCAAAAGGATGAGCAACTTGGGGAAATCACTGCTGGACAGAAGAGGTATGTCTTCAAGTCAGACTTAAAGTAAGACAGAGCATGTGACTTTCGACTACATGATGGTAGATCAAGCTTTTGTCACCTTCATAGTCTATAGCAAAGAAACGTCATTCATCTCCACCTATTCAACGCAATGGTCAAAATGGGCTTTCCTAAACATTTCATTTCAATAATTGCCTCATCATATATGGACCAAAAGGCTACAGTAGGATGCAATAGTCAGAAACGTGAATTTTTCAACATCCACAGGGGAGTTAGACAAGGTTGTATCCTCTGACCATATCTCTTTAACATCTATATGGAACAAGTCACGAGAGATGCTGATATAGAAGGCATGGGCATGGAGACAGGATGAAAAAATTTCTAACCTGCACTATGTCGATGATACTATGCTATTAGGAGACAACCCTACCACTATGAAAAGAATTCTATACAAGGTGGATGCAGCGGGCGAAAAGGATGGCCTAAATTTGAATGCCAAGAAAACAAAAGTACTACACATTTAAGGCAAACAATCATGACATCTTAGTTAATAAAGTTCCTTTAGAAAACGCTAAAGATATCTTAGTTCTGTTGGAACTGATGATGGAACCTGCTCTAAATACATTAAAATAAGAATTGGAATGGCAAAGCAAAAAAATGGTCCAACTCAACAATATCTGGAAAGACTGAGGCATACCAAATGGCCTGAAAATTAAACTTTTAAAGTGTTTGATCTGGCTAATCATGATTTGTGGCTGCGAAGCCTGGACTTTCAGAAAAGCTGATTGCAAAAGAATTGACGCAGCAGAGATGTGGTTTTATCGGGGACTGCTACATGCCAAATTGACAGATAGAAGAACTAATGACATTTACTAAAAAAAATTTGATACCACCAGAACATTACTAGCGGACATCAATAAGAGAAGACTAAAATACATTGGTAATGTGTCATGTAGCAAGAACACGGACCACATGGTAACCATTTTCGAAGGAAAAACAGTCAAAAAAGAAGAAAGGCAGACCTCCAGTCTCACATATCGAAAGCATAACCAACATCAGTGGCTTAAATATTCAAGAAGTTGTCCACAAGTCAAGACAGAGCCATTTGGAGGGGAGTGGCGGTGCCAAAGAGTGCAGCGGCCAACACTGAACGCGGTGTCGTCGACAGGTGAGACAGATGAGGGTGGTAAACCGTTCCAGTTGTATGGACCAGACAGAAAAAGAACGGCGACCGACTGTGGAACACCTGTATCGAGGAATTTGTAAGCAACAAGTATTTGAAGCAGAATGGAGAGGTCGGGCACAAGTACAAATTCGGAGGCGGTCACAAAGATAAATAGATGCAGTACCACTGATACACTTGTTTCAATATTTTCGTTCATTTATGACGTTGAGGAGCGGAATACTGGGTCTGTGCTGCTTTTGCTGCAAAATGTCTTCGACAAGAGAGCTGTGGCACGGACGAAGCAGTTCAATGCTGATCACACCCACCCAGCCAACAAATTACACCAACCTTGCCTTCCAGGAGGAGTCTTGGAGCCCTGAAAACAACATGCAAATCGCTTAACTATAGTTTTTATCCCGTCTCCATTGGCCTGGATTCTCATAACAGACCAACCTGCCAGTACATCAAATGACACCGCTAGATCTGCACCACTCTGTGTGTGTGTGTGTGTGTGTGTATGTGTGTGTGTGTGTGTGTGTGTGTGTGTGTGTGTGTGTGTGTGTGTGTGTGTGTGTGTGTGTGTGTGTGATTTTTGCGCAACTGCGTGACCGGATATGTGCACAGACATGCAAATACGCCCGTGTGTATGATAACGCAAGTGAGCAGTGTGTGTGCGAGTGCGAGTGAATGAGTGAGTGAGTGTATGTGTGTGTGTGTGTGTGTGTGTGTGTGTGTGGTGTGTGTGTGTGTGTGTGTGTGTGTGTGTGTGTGTGTGTAACGCGTTTTGTGTGCATATATCAATGTGCCAGTATGTCTGTGTGCGTGTGCGCACGTTTTGTTGTGCGTCTAGATGTTGTGTGTTTCTGTATCAGAATGTGGACACATGTATTGTGGGTGTGTGGGTATCGGTTTGAGCGAATATGCACAAAATTGCCTGTCAGCTTGCAGGTGTGTGTGTGTGTCAGTATGTATATGTGTCAGTGTGCGAGTGTCAGTGTGTATATCAGTGTGAGTGCGTGTGTGTGTTTGCATGTGCGTGTGTGCGTTCGTGTGTGTGCATGTGTATGTGTGTGTGTGTGTGTATGTGTGTGTGTCTGTGCGTGTGTCTATGAGTGTGTCTGTGTCTGTATGTGTGTGTGTATGTGTGTGTGTGTGTATGTGTGTGTGTGTGTGTGTGTGTGTGTGTGTGTGTGTGTGTGTGTTAATCGAGCTATTGGAGCATTTTGGACAACACAGCGAGGTAGACTGGCGCAATCTTGTGTGTGTGTGTGTGTGTGTGTGTGTGTGTGTGTGTGTGTGTGTGTGTGTGTGTGTGTGTGTGTGTGTGTGTGTGTGTGTGTGTGCGTGAATCGAGCTACTGGAGTATTTTGGACAACACAGCGGAAATCTTCCCGTGGGTGTGTAGTTCAAGGAATGTGAGTAAGGGGGAAGGCAGTGGGGGCGACAATGATTGGAGGGCAAGTATGGCTGAAGTGGAAAATAACTTGGGAGGGGAGACTGTGTGTGTGAGGGAGAGAGAGAGAATGAGAGACAGAGAGAGACAGACAGAGAGAGAGGGGAGACTCTGCTTCAGCCATGCTCTTACAGTCATTTTCACTCAGTTACCCAGTTAGTGTGTCCCTAACCTCTACTTCACACAACATGTTGTACGCTGCTTGGGACAGTTAATGAGTTTCCTTTTGCGTCAGTTTTAGCCAGTAACTAAAGCAATTCACAACAGCAAATGAACGCACTGGATACCTAGTTGTTTCGCCACAGACTAAACAATCTGGTATTTGTAATGATACCGCCATAATTTTTTTCAGACGGGAAGCGAATGAATTTTGTTACATGTGAGGCAACTTGATCCAGACCGCAGGATTTTGCCGCTAATTCTTCAATCAGTTGAACTTCAAATAACTTGAGAAACAGAGAGAGAGAGTGGGGGCAGGAGGGGCAGAGAAACAAAAGACCGCTAGCATACCTTTAGTGATCATTTCAAAGCGAAAAGGAAAAGAAAATAATGCTAAATTTCTCAATACTCAATGAAACAATTATACGCGATGTTTTCTCGGAAAGAAAACATGTTTATCTTCATGACATATGAAACCTTCACTATTTAAAATATTGTTATACATACATTATACATATTGTTCATATGTCATCAGTACATTTTCTTACGTGTAAGAATTGATATCATTTTCTGTTATTACAATGTTTGTTGAAATCTCTTTATTGTGAAGCAAAAAGAAATTATCTTAGAAAAGGGTTTTGATTAAAAAAGAAACTCTTAACAGAATGCTCATATAATCATGTCAGTATGTATGATCATATCAAGTGCAAATCTTGTATAAATTCTGCCGGAAGTTGACTGAATTTCTTGCCAACTTCATCAGCGTGACAGGAGCAGATACAAAACAGTTAACGACTTATTTTGCTCACCACCTATTTGGCTAGTTACCTTTTCTCATTAATTATGCTTGAAGCGGAGTGAAGAAAATGGACGTGCAGCAGGTAGGAGAAAAAAAAGTAAAGAGAAATGGAGATGTGAGGAGGTGCAAATTAGGAAAAACATAAAAATGAGCCTTTCAAAAACGTTGACCTGTTCACACGTCAGTATATTTTTTTCTGATTACGCGGGCTGATTGGTTCTTTTGAAAAAGCGGTTGAAGCAAATCTGGTGTCCCTCTTCAATCCCAGAAGGCAACACAAAAACCGGCCTGTTCGCTGCTCATCATAATGTTTCAGTTATCTGGTGTTAAAAGCTGACTATTTCATAGGTCCCGCTCTCCCCCCCCCCCCCCCCCCCCTATTTGAAGACCTTGCCAACGTATAGGATTTTGCATCGACTCAATCTGCCAGATAATTCCTGACTGAGTTGGTTAGAGCGCATAAGGAGTTCTCAGAGAGCAATGATTTCTTTTTTAACAAACTCTGAAATCCTAAGATGCTGGTAAATAAGATTTTATGTGTTGACTGTTATCTTGCTAATGTCAAGAATTGGTGAGATATTTCAAAAGAAATGACGGCAACTTTACAAATTATGAAAACACGCATGTGTGCAAGCATGTACACACACAAACACACACAAATACATACACACAAACACGGATACACAGACACACACAGAGACAAACACACAGACACACACTCACAAACACACAGACACACACTCACAAACACACACACACAATCACTCACTCACTCACACACACACGCACGCACGCACACACACACACTCACATCACACACTCACACACATAAACACACACATACACACACATGTGTGTGTCTCCGTGCGTGCATAGTTGCGCGTGTGTGTATGTGTGTATATGCGTGTGCATTGCACGTACACCTCTCATTTTAGACAGAAAGAAAATGAGTAAATACAGGCAAGAGACAGTGGTAAAGACATGCAGACACAGTGAAACAGACACACAGAAACAATGGTACAGACACATATGTAGAGATACAGACATACATTGAAACTGACAGACAGATACAGTGGTATAGACAGGTGCAGTGGTACAAACAGATACAGTGGTACAAACAGACACAATGGTACACAGATACTGTGGTACAGACAGGTAGAGTGGTACAGACAGATACTGTGGTACAGACAGATACAATGATACAGACAGATACAATGGTACAGACATACAGATATTGTGGTACAGACGTATTGTGGTGGTACAAACAGATACAGTGGTACAGACAGATACAGTGGTACAGACACAGTGGTACAGACAGATACAGTGGTACAGACAGATATAGTGGTACAGACAGACAGGTACAGTGGTACCAACAGGTACAGTGGTACAGACACAGTGGTACAGACAGATACAGTGGTACAGACAGATACAGTGGTACAGACAGACAGGTACAGTGGTACAGACAGATACAATGGTACAGACAGATACAATGGTACAGACAGACAGATATTGTGGTGGTACAAACATACTGTGGTACAAACAGATACTGTGGTACAGACATACTGTGGTACAGACAGATACAGTGGTACGACAGAGTACAGTGGTACAGACAGATACAGTGGTACAGACAGATATAGTGGTACAGACAGGTACAGTGGAACAGACAGATATTGTTGTACAGACAGATACAATGGTACAGACAGATACAATGGTACAGACAGATACAGTGGTACAGACAGATACTGTGGTACAGACAGATACTGTGGTACAGACAGATACTGTGGTACAGACAGATACAATGGTACAGACAGATACTGTGGTACAGACAGATACAGTGGTACAGACAGATACAATGGTACAGACAGATACAGTGGTACAGACAGATACTGTGGTACAGACAGATACAATGGTACAGACAGATACAATGGTACAGACAGATACCGTGGTACAGACAGATACAGTGGTACAGACAGATACAGTGGGACAGACAGATACTATGGTACAGACAGATACAGCGGTACAGACAGATACAGTGGCACAGACAGATACAGTGGTACAGATAGATACAGTGGTACAGACAAATACTATGGTACAGACAGATACAGTGGTACAGACAGATACAGTGGCACAGACAGATACAGTGGTACAGACAGATACAGTGGTACAGACAGATACAATGGTACAGACAGATACAGTGGTACAGACAGATACAGTGGTACAGACAGATACAATGGTACAGACAGATACTGTGGTACAGACAGATACAGTGGTACAGACAGATACAGTGGTACAGACAGATACAGTGGTACAGACAAATACAGTGGTACAGACAGATACAATGGTACAGACAGATACAGTGGTACAGACAGATACAGTGGTACAGAGAGATACAGTGGTACAGACAGATACAGTGGTACAGACAGATACAGTGGTACAGACAGATACAGTGGTACAGACAGATACAGTGGTACAGACAGATACAGTGGTACAGACAGATACATGGTACAGACAGATACCAGTGGTACAGACAGATACAGTGGTACAGACAGATACAGTGGTACAGACAGATACAATGGTACAGACAGATACAGTGGTACAGACAGATACAGTGGTACAGACAGATACAGTGGTACAGACAGATACATGGTACAGACAGATACAGTGGTACAGACAGATACAGTGGTACAGACAGATACAGTGGTCACAGGACAGAACAGATGGTACAGACAGATACAGTGGTACAGACAGATACAGTGGTACAGACAGATACAGTGGTACAGACAGATACAGTGGTACAGACAGATACAGTGGTACAGACAGATACAGTGGTACAGACAGATACAGTGGTACAGACAGATACAGTGGTACAGACAGATACAGTGGTACAGACAGATACAGTGGTACAGACAGATACAGTGGTACAGACAGATACAGTGGTACAGACAGATACTATGGTACAGACAGATACAGCGGTACAGACAGATACAGTGGCACAGACAGATACAGTGGTACAGACAGATACAGTGGTACAGACAAATACTATGGTACAGACAGATACAGTGGTACAGACAGATACAGTGGCACAGACAGATACAGTGGTACAGACAGATACAGTGGTACAGACAGATACAATGGTACAGACAGATACAATGGTACAGACAGATACCGTGGTACAGACAGATACAGTGGTACAGACAGATACAGTGGGACAGACAGATACTATGGTACAGACAGATACAGCGGTACAGACAGATACAGTGGCACAGACAGATACAGTGGTACAGATAGATACAGTGGTACAGACAAATACATGGTACAGACAGATACAGTGGTACAGACAGATACAGTGGCACAGACAGATACAGAGGTACAGACAGATACAGTGGTTACAGACAGATACAATGGTACAGACAGATACAGTGGTACAGACAGATACAGTGGTACAGACAGATACAATGGTACAGACAGATACTGTGGTACAGACAGATACAGTGGTACAGACAGATACAGTGGTACAGACAGATACAGTGGTACAGACAAATACAGTGGTACAGACAGATACAATGGTACAGACAGATACAGTGGTACAGACAGATACAGTGGTACAGAGAGATACAGTGGTACAGACAGATACAGTGGTACAGACAGATACAGTGGTACAGACAAATACAGTGGTACAGACAGATACAATGGTACAGACAGATACAGTGGTACAGACAGATACAGTGGTACAGACAGATACAGTGGTACAGACAGATACAGTGGTACAGACAAATACAGTGGTACAGACAGATACAATGGTACAGACAGATACAGTGGTACAGACAGATACAATGGTACAGACAGATACTGTGGTACAGACAGATACAATGGTACAGACAGATACAGTGGCACAGACAGATACAAAGGTACAGACAGATACAGTGGTACAGACAGATACAATGGTACAGACAGATACAGTGGTACAGACAGATACTGTGGTACAGAGAGATACAATGGTACAGACAGATACAATGGTACAGACAGATACCGTGGTACAGACAGATACAGTGTTACAGACAGATACAGTGGTACAGACAGATACTATGGTACAGACAGATACAGCGGTACAGACAGATACAGTGGCACAGACAGATACAGTGGTACAGACAGATACAGTGGTACAGACAAATACTATGGTACAGACAGATACAGTGGTACAGACAGATACAGTGGCACAGACAGATACAGTGGTACAGACAGATACAGTGGTACAGACAGATACAATGGTACAGACAGATTACAGTGGTACAGACAGATACAGTGGTACAGACAGATACAATGGTACAGACAGATACTGTGGTACAGACAGATACAAAGGTACAGACAGATACAGTGGCACAGACAGATACAGTGGTACAGACAGATACAGTGGTACAGACAGATACAGTGGTACAGACAATACAGTGGTACAGACAGATACAATGGTACAGACAGATGATCAGTGGTACAGACAGATACAATGGTACAGACAGATACAGCGTACAGAAGATACAGTGGTACAGACAGATACAGTGATACAGACACAGTGGTACAGACAATACAGTGGTACAGACAGATACAATGGTACAGACAGATACAGTGGTACAGACAGATACAATGGTACAGACAGATACTGTGGTACAGACAGATACAATGGTACAGACAGATACAGTGGCACAGACAGATACAGTGGTACAGACAGATACAGTGTACAGACAGATACAGTGGTACAGACAAATACAGTGGTACAGACAGATACAATGGTACAGACAGATACAGTGGTACAGACAGATACTGTGGTACAGACATATACTGTGATACAGACAGACAGACAGATACTGTGGTATAGACAGATTCAGTGGTACAGACAGATACAGTGGTACAGACAGATACTGTGGTACAGACAGACAGACAGATACAATGGTACAGACAGATACAATGGTACAGACAGATACTGTGGTACAGACAGATACGTGGTACAGACAGACAGACAGATACTGTGGTACAGACAGATACTGTGGTACAGACAGACAGACAGATACAATGGTACAGACAGATCAGTGGTAAGA
Source organism: Monoplex corrugatus (assembly GCA_030674185.1). NCBI lineage: Eukaryota > Metazoa > Mollusca > Gastropoda > Littorinimorpha > Ranellidae > Monoplex > Monoplex corrugatus. Next base: position 76,770,318 of record JAPXFY010000013.1, on the reverse strand, counting down.
CAGATACAGTGGTACAGACAGATACTGTGGTACAGACAGATACAGTGGTATAGACAGATACAGTGTACAGACAGATACAGTGGTACAGACAGATACTATGGTTACAACAGATACATGGTACAGACAGATACTGTGGTACAGACAGATACTGTGGTACAGACAGATACAGTGGTATAGACAGATACAGTGGTACAGACAGATACAGTGGTACAGAGAATACATGGTACAGACAGATACAGGACACAGATACATGGTACAGACAGATACATGGTCAGGAAGATACTGTGGTACAGACAGACAGATAAATGTACAGACAATACATGGTACAGACAGATACTGTGGTACAGACAGATACAGTGGTACAGACAAATACAAGGTACAGACAGATACAGTGTACAGAATACATGGTACAGACAGATACTGTGGTACAGACGACAGATACTGTGGTACAGACAGGTACATGGTACAAGACAGATTCAGTGGTACAGACAGTACAGTGGTCAGAAGTACAGTGGTTACAGACAGATACTGTGGTACATACATACATGTACAGAAGGTACAGTGGTACACAGACAGATACAGTGGTACAGACACAGTGGTACAGACAGCAGATACTGAGTACAACAGGTACAGTGTACAGACAGTACAGTGGTACAGGAGACAGGTACAGTGTACATACCAGCACAGTGGAACACAGGTACAGTGGTACAGACAGGTACATGGTACAGACGGTACAGTGTACAAACAGTACAGGGCAGACAGTACAGTGCAAAAGACAGATACGTGGTACAGACATTTACAGTGGTACAGACAGACAGGGTACCGTGGACAGACAGTACAGTGGAACAGACAGATAAGTGGTACAGACATACATGTACAGACAGGTACAGTGGTACAGATGTACAGTGGTAAACAGGTACAGTGGTACAGACATACATGGTACAGCATAGATACAGGACAGACAGATACTGTGGTAACAGATACAGTGGTACAGACAGATACAGTGGTACAGACAGTACAGTGTAAGCAGTACAGTGGACAGAAGTACAGTGGTACAGACAGACAGTACAGTGGTACAGACAGTACAGTGGACAGACAGACAGTACAGTGGTACAGACAGGTACAGTGGTCAGACAGTACAGTGGTACGAGACATAACAACTAGTGGTACAGACAGACAGAGTACAGTGGTACAAGACAGTACGTGTGACGTACAGAAGAACAGGGTACGTGTACAGCAGTACAGTGCAGACAGATACAGTGGTACAGACAGGTACAGTGGTACAGACAAGACAGATACAGTGGTACAGACAGATACAGTGGTACAAACAGATACTAGTACAGACAGTACAGTGGCAGACAGATACAATGGTACAACAGACATACAGACACAGTGGTACAGACAGATACAGTGGTACAGACAGATACTGTGGTACAGACAGTACAGTGGTACAGACAGATACTGTGGTACAGAGACAGATACAGTGGTACAGACGACAGTACATGTACAGACAAAGATACAGTGGTACAGACAATACAGTGGTACAGACAGTACAGTGGTACAGACAGATACGTGGTACAGACAGACAGTAGAATGTACAGGACAGATACAGTGGATACAGACGATACAGTGGTACAGAAAAGTACAGTGGTACAGACAGATACAGTGGTACAGACAGATACGTGGTACAGAAGGTACATGGTACAGACAGTACAGTGGTACAGACAGACAGATACTGTGGTACAGACAGGTACAGTGGTACAGCAAACAGTGGACAGACAATACAGTGATACAGACAGATACAGTGGTACAGACGAGTACAGTGGTACAGACAGATACGTGGTACAGACAGATACAGTGGTACAGACATAACAGTGGTACAGACAGATACAGTGGTAACAGACAGATACAGTGGTACACAGACAGACAGATACTGTGGTACAACAGATACATGGTACAGACAGATACAGTGGTACAGACAGTACAGGTACAGCATACGTGGTACAACAGACAGTGGACAGACAATACAGTGGTACAGACAGGTACATGGTACAGACAAGTACAGTGGTACAGACAGTACAGTGGTACAGACAGATACAGTGATACAGCAGACACAGATACGTGTACAGATTACAGTGGTACAGACAATACAGTGGTACAGACAAGACAGATACATGGTCAGAGTACATGACAGCGATACAGTGGTACAGACAGATACGGGTACAGACAATACGTGGTACAGCAGCAGAGATACTGTGGTACAGACAGATACAGTGGTACAGATAGATACAGTGGTACAGAAATACTGTGGTACAGACAGAGGTACAGATACGTGTACAGAAGATACAGTGGTACAGACAGATACTTGGTAACGATACAATGGTACAGACAGATACAGTGGTACAGACAGTACAGTGGTACAGGAAGAGTACAGTGGTACAGACAGTACAGTGGTACAGACACAACAGGTACACAGTGGTACAGACAGTACAGTGGTACAGACAACACTAGTACAGGCAGACAGAACAGTGCTACAGGATGACAAATACAGTGGTACAGGCAACAGATACAGTGGTACAGAACATACACTAGTAAGGAGACAGATACAGTGTACACAGACAGTACAGTGGAAGCAACAGTGGTACACGACAGATACGTGGTACAGACAGATAACTAGTGGACAGGCAGACAGATACAGTGCGTACAGACAGATACAGTGGTAACACATACATAGTACAGGCAGAGAGTACAGTGGTACAGACAGATACAGTGGTACAGACAGATCAATGTACAGAACAGATACAGTGTACACAGACAGATACAGTGGTACAGCAACACATACTGTGAGTACAGACAGACAGACAATACAGTGGCTACAGACAGATACATGGTACACTACAGTACAGGCAGACAGATACAGTGGTACAGACAGATACAGTGACAGACAGATACATGGTACAGGACAGTACATGTACACAGACAGATACAGTGGTAAGACACATACAGTGACAGACAGTACAGTGGTACAGGACGAACGTTCAGTACAGACAGACAGATACAGTGGTACAGACAATACAGTGTACAGACAGATACAGTGGTACAGACAGATACATAGGTACAGAACAGATACAGTGGCATAGACAGATACAGTGGTACAGACAGATACATAGTGTACACAGAGAGATACAGTGACACAGACAGATACAGTGGTACAGACAGATACTAGTGGTAACAGACAATACTGTAGGTACAGACAGATACAGTGGTACAGACAGATACAGTGGTACAGACACATACATTGTACAGACAACAGATACAGTGGCACAGACAGATACAGTGGTACAGACAGATACATGTACAGACAGATACAGTGGTACAGGCAACAGATACAGTGGTACAGACAGAACACATAGTACAGACAGATACAGTGGTACAGACAGATACAGTGGTACAGACAGATACAGTAGTACAGACAGATACAGTGGTACAGACAGATACAGTGACAGACAGATACGTAGGTACAGACAGGATACAGGTACAGACAGATACAGTGGACAGACATACAGTAGTACAGGACAGATACAGTGGTACAGACAGATACACTAGTACAGACAGAATACAGTGGTACAGACAGATACATGGTACAGACAATACACTGTACAGACAGATACAGTGGTACAGACAGATACAGTGAACAGACTACTGTACAGACAGATACAGTGGACAGACAGATACAGTGGTACAGACAGATACATGTACAGACAAACAGATACAGTGGTACAGACAGATACAGTGGTACAGACAGATATCAGTTGGCACAGACAGATACAGTGGTAACAGACAGATACAGTGGTACAGACTACACAGACAGCGAGGTACGTGGTACAGACAGATACAGTGGTACAGACAGATACAGTGGTACAGACAGATACAGTGTACACAGACAGATACAGTGGTACAGACAGATACAGTGGTACAGACAGATACATGGTACAGAAGATACAGTGGTACAGACAGATACAATGGTACAGAAATACAGTGGTACAGATACATACACTAGTACAGGCAGAGAGATACAGTGGTAACAGACAGATACAGTGGTACAGACACATACATGGTTGACAGATACAGTACAGTGAGTACAGAAAGATACAGTGGTACAGACAATACAGTGGTACAGACAATACAGTGGTACAGACAGATCACTGTACAGACAGAACATACGTGAACAGACAGATACAGTGGTACAGGACACATACATGTACAGAACATACGACAGACAGGACAGATACAGTGGACAAGACAGATACAGTGGTACAGGACAATACAGTGGTACAGACACATACACTAGTACAGGCAGACGAGATACAGGACACAGACAGATACAGTGGTACAGACACATACATGGTACAGAAATACTAGTAGGTACAGACAGATACAGTGGTACAAGACACATGGTACAGATACGATACAGTGGTACAGAAATACATGGTACAGGCAAGACAGACAGATACAGTGTACAAGACAGATACAGTGGTACAGACAGATACAGTGGTACAGATACATACACAGTACAGGCAGACAGATACAGTGGTACAGACAGATACAGTGGTACAGACAGATACAGTGGTACAGACACATACACTAGTACAGGCAAAAGAATACAGTGGTACAGACAGATACAGTGGTACAGACACATACACTAGTACAGGCAGAGAGATATAGTGACACAGACAGATACAGTGGTACAGACACATACAGTGGTACAGACACATACACTAGTACAGGCAGAGAGATACAGTGACACAGACAGATGCAGTGGTACAGACACATACAGTGGTACAGATACATACACTAGTACAGGCAGAGAGATACAGTGGTACCGACAGATACAGTGGTACAGATACATACAGTGGTACAGATACATACACTAGTACAGGCAGAGAGATACAGTGACACAGACAGATACAGTGGTACAGACACATACAGTGGTACAGATACATACACTAGTACAGGCAGAGAGATACAGTGATACAGACAGATACAGTGGTACAGATACATACACTAGTACAGGCAGAGAGATACAGTGACACAGACAGATACAGTGGTACAGATACATACAGTGGTACAGATACATACACTAGTACAGGCAGAGAGATATAGTGGTACAGAAACATACACTAGTACAGACAAACAGATAAAGTAGTACAGACAGATACAGTGGTAAAAACACATACACTAGTACAGACAAACAGATACAGTGGCACAGACAGATACAGTGGTACAGACACATAACACTAGTACAGACAAACAGATACAGTGGCAGAGACAGATACAGTGGTACAGACACATACACTAATACAGGCAGAGAGATACATTGACACAGACAGAATACAGTGGTACAGACACATACACTAGTACAGGCAAAAAGATACAGTGACACAAACAGATACATTGATACAGACAGATACAGTGGTACAGACACATACACTAGTACAGGCAAAAAGATACAGTGACACAAACAGATACATTGATACAGACAGATACAGTGGTACAAACACATACACTAGTTCAGGCAGAGAGATACAGTGGCACAGACAGATACAGTGGTTACAGACACATACACTAGTACAGGCAGAGAGATACAGTGACACAGACAGATACAGTGGTACAGACACATATAGTGGTACAGATACATACACTAGTACAGGCAGAGAGATACAGTGGTACCGACAGATACAGTGGTACAGACACATACAGTGGTACAGATACATACACTAGTACAGGCAGAGAGATACAGTGGTACCGACAGATACAGTGGTACAGATACATACAGTGGTACAGATACATACACTAGTACAGGCAGAGAGATACAGTGACACAGACAGATACAGTGGTACAGACACATACAGTGGTACAGACACATACACTAGTACAAGCAGACAGATACAGTGGTGCAAACATACACTAGTACAGGCAGAGAAATACAGTGGTACAGACAGATACAGTGGTACAGACAGATACAGTGGTACAGACAGATACAGTGGTACAGACAGATACAGTGGTACAGACAGATACACTAGTACAGGCAAACAAATACAGTGGCACAGACAGATACAGTGGTACAGACACATACACTAGTACAGGCAGAGAGACACAGTGACACAGACAGACACAGTGACACAGACAGATACAGTGGTACAGACAGGTACAGTGGTACAGACAAACAGATACAGTGACACAGACAGATACAGTGATACATACACATACACTAGTACAGGCAAACAGATACAGTGGTACAGACACATACACTAGTACAGGCAGAGAGATACAGTGGTACAGACAGATACAGTGGTACAGACACATACACTAGTACAGTCTCCGGGAAAGGCTGCTTCCAACTCAGCAGTGGGGCGACCATCCCCAACCCGGCGGGTCCATAGGTGGCGGATAAAGGAACGGCCCTCAGATATGGGGGTTAGCTGTGATATAAGTCAGGCTTGCCTGGTCGAATAAGCAGTCCCGGACCAACTGGCGATGTTCCTACCAGGACGGGGCGGGACAGCAGGTGGCGCTGTTGATCTCCACTGAAATACCCTATATGTCCTATGGTGGGTTCATCCTGCGGTTAAGAGGCGCAGTATAACCTCTAGCCCCAGGGTGGGACCCCTGGCTAATCAATCCCCCCTGTGCTTCCAGGGCAGGACATACGGACCAGGAGCTAAGGGCGGGGTAACCCCTACAGAAAACCTAGAGAGCTGAAGACGGAGAAATGGAGCCTGTATGGCGCTCTCTAACAAATCACCATGCCACGCACCATCGCACAATGGACAATGTCAGACAGATGTGACACGAATGGCGCTCGCCCACTGAGGTCCCCCCAGGGTGGAGCAGCGTCGGACTCCGCGCCTCAACGGAGTCCACCCTCAGCAACTGGAGGTCCCTCTCGTCCGTCCTGGCATGCCAGGGGACGGCGGAGGAATGCGACTGGCAGCACCTCAACATCTCCCATGCAGAAACCCTTCATGGTTATGCATTGGAATGCAGAAGGAGTCATAAACAAGAAGACAGAGCTAGAACATCTGCTCCATGAGAAAAACATCAACATCTGTTGTCTTCAAGAAACCCATCTGCAAAGTGGGAAAACACTCAAAGTGAGGGGCTACCAAAGCTTTAGATCAGACAGAACTGACCGACGAAAAGGCGGCATCCTGACACTCGTCAGGAACAACATTCACGCCTGCGAGGAGACTGTCTACATGGAGGGTGCTGAGTACCAGATGATTCGGGCCCAACTGAAGGACACAGAGTTGCGCATACTCAACTTCTACTGCCCCAATGATCGTCCGCTCTCCCTTGACACCATATATGTCCCAGACTCGCGCTTCATTGCAGTCGGTGATTTTAACAGTCACTCCCAGAGCTGGGGATATAACCACATGGACCGTCGAGGAGAAGAAGTGGAAGACTGGCAGGATGAACACCATCTCGTCCTCATCAACTCACCGCATGACACTCCAACCTTCTACTCCAGACGTTGGCGAACCACATCCACACCAGATCTGGCTCTCTGCACCGAGGACATCCATAGGGGTGTAATTAGAGAGGTGGGAGACCAGCTTGGAGGAAGTGACCACAGGCCTGTGTTCCTCACTCTCAACGAGAACACAACACAGAACCCTGTAGCCCCACGCTGGAACTACAAGAAGGCAAAGTGGAAGCTCTTCAGCCACCGCACAAATGTTCTCACCAATGACCTTCAAGTCAGAGGAAGAGACATCAACAATGCAGTCCACGAATTAAATTCATGTATCCTGAAGGCAGCCCAAGAGTGCATTCCACGAGGTGCTCGGAAAGACTACAAGCCATATTGGAACAACCAACTACAAGAACTGCAGGACGAGATGACCGAAGCCAGACAGAAAGCAGAAGATAACCCATCGGATGAGAACCACCTGCGGCTCCAGCAGACAAAAGCCAGGTTTCTCAAGGCAAAAATCCAAGCCAGACGACAAAGCTGGAGGGAGAAAACAGCTGCTCTGAACCTTGAGAGAGATGGCAAGAAACTCTGGAGAGTCCTGGGACAACTCAACGATGAAGAGAGCAGACATCACAACATCACACTGGAAGATAACGGAGAGTTGTTGACTGGTAGACGCGCTGCCAATCGATTTGCAGACAACTACGCAAATGAGAGCAACATACCAGTCACACCCCTCCAACAAAGAGAAGCAAGAAGAGAACAGCGAGAACGTCCTCACCAGACCACCAATGTGAAACCCATGAAGCAACCCTTCACGCTTCATGAGCTTCAGACAGCTCTCAGGAAGCTAAAAACCAAGAAATCTCCGGGACCGGATGGGATCACTAACGAGATGCTGAAGCACCTTGGCAGCACAGCCATCTTGAAATTACTGGAGGTCCTCAATCACAGCTGGGAAACCGGCACCTTGGCACAAACATGGCGTGAGGCTATCATGACTCCAATCTATAAGAAAGGAAAGGACAAGAAGAAGCCTGCCAGTTACAGACCAATCAGCTTGACCAGCTGCATGGTGAAGACCCTAGAGAGGATGATCAATCAGCGCCTCCTTTGGTATCTCGAGACTGAGAACATTCTGGTCCCGGAGCAAGCAGGATTCCGATGCTTTCACAGTACAGAAGACCAGGCCACCTTCCTTTCCCAAGAAATTGAAGACGCGTTCCAGGAACAGAAAGTTGTCTTTGCTGCCTGGATCGACCTGCAGAAAGCCTTTGACAAGGTCTGGACTGATGGCCTCTTGGTGAAGCTGCAGAGATGTGGAGTTGGAGGCAATATGCTACGGTGGATCCGAGCCTACCTCCACAACCGCAGAGCACGAGTCACAGTCAACGGACGCAAAGGCAAGAAAGTTCTCTTGCGACATGGAGTCCCTCAAGGTGGAGTTCTCTCCCCCACACTCTTCTTGGTCTTCATTAATGACCTCATAAAAGATCTGCCAAAAGGCATCCATGCAGCACTATACGCGGATGACCTGGTGATATGGTGCAAGGAGGAGTTCACCACCACTGCCACCTACAGAATGCAGCTAGCAGCAGACAAACTGGCAGCATGGGCAGAAGAGTGGAACATCTCGATTAATAAAGACAAGTCCTCCACGGCACTCTTCACCCTGTCATCCAAGCAGAAATCTGGCACCATCAAACTTGGTGACACTCCATTGAAGAAAGATGAGGAAGTTACATACCTTGGTGTCACCTTCGACAAGCGGCAGACCTGGAAGCCCCACATCGAAAGAGCTGAAAGAAAAGCAAGACAAAAGCTCGCCATCCTGCGCAAACTGGCCGGAACCAGCTGGGGAGCCAACGAGAAAGTGCTCAAGCAAACGTACCAGGGAGTGGTCAGACCCCACCTTGAGTACGGTTCTACAGCCTGGTCTACAGCAGCCAAAACCCATCTGCAGACCCTGGACAAAGTCCAGAACCAAGCACTCCGTCTCATCACAGGATCAATGCGATCCACACCAATTCAGGCCATGGAGGAAGTTACTGCCATTCAGCCCCTGGTGCAGAGAAGAGACATGAAAAACTTGGTCCAGGCAGAGAAGATCAAGGTTCTGCCACACCATCCAATGGGACAGAGAATGGACCAACCAACCAAGAGCCGTCTCAAACGCAGCAGCTTCCTCCACGAAACTAGACGGCTTGCCAGGGTGCACCTGGCTGACACACCAACAACACTTCCTCTAAACACCTCTGACCTGCTACCACAACCTTGGAACAACGACTACAAGTTGCTCCAAATCACCACCTCAGTCCCTCAAGTTACCCCAGGAGAGTCCCAAGATGACAGCGTCAAACGCACTCTGACACTCGCCATGATCGACGAGCAATATCCTGCAGAATCCTGGATTCACGTATACACGGATGGCTCGGCAACCAATGCTGTGGCAGATGGAGGAGCGGGCGTACATATCAACTCTCCTGACGGACACGTCATCACAGCAGGGATACCCACTGGCAAACACTGCACCAACTATGCAGCAGAAGTGGAGGCTCTTATGAAGGCAGCGGCTCTAATTCATGACATTCAGAGCGACTGCACCCAAGTTGTCTTCCTCTCCGATGCAAAGTCTGTATTGGAAGCACTTGCAGGGGACAAACTTCCACATCTCATGGAAAAGCTGCAAGATGTCGCCAAGCATCGACGTGTGGTCCTGCAGTGGGTTCCGGCCCATTGTGGGATACCTGGAAACGAAGCAGCAGACCAGCTTGCCAAAGATGGAGCCAAAGGAAGACAACCAGAAAAAAGCCTTAGCTTCAGGGAGAAGAAGACCCTTGTGAAGGCAGCCTTCTGCAGAACAACCTCAAAGGATCCATACCATCTCCTTAGCCGTCTGCAGCAGGTGGCGATCTTCAGGCTCAGAACAGGTCACTGTCGCCTGAATGCCCACCTGTTCAGGAAGATGAAGCTGGCCTCATCACCTATCTGTCCTTGTGGTCTGGAAGAACAGACACCAGAACACATCCTTCAGATCTGCCCCCTCTTCCAAGAGCAGAGGGAACAAGTGTGGCCGACGGCAGCTCCCCTCCGCACCAAGCTCTATGGCTGCCGACAGGACATGGAGGACACGACAACATTCGTCTCCCTGACTGGACTGACCTTGTGAACGTGCGAACGCAGAAGAAGAAGAAGAAGACTAGTACAGTCTAACAGATACAGTGGTACAGACACATACACTAGTACAGACAAACAGATACAGTGGTACAGACAGATACAGTGACACAGACAGGTACAGTGACACAGACAGATACAGTGACACAGACAGATACAGTGGTACAGACACATACACTAGTACAGGCAGACAGATACAGTGGTAGTCACATAAACTAGTACAGGCAGAGAGATACAGTGGCACAGACAGATACGGTGGCACAGATAGATACAGTAGTACAGACACATACACTCGCACAGGCAGACAGATAGATAGGTATAGACACACGACAGTGGTACAGACAGACAAAGTGGTATAGACACGCAGATACAGTAGTACACACACAGTGGTACAGACAGATACAGTAAACAGATAGAATGAATGGTACATACAGATACAGTGAAACAGACACGATGGTACAGGCACACTGATACAGTGTTACAGACAGAACAGATACAGTGGTACAGACAGAAAGATACAGTCGTACAGACACAGTGGAATAGACACACGGGCATACAGTAGTACAGAAAGGAAGACAATAACCCCAGTGGTCTATTTCAGACACTTTGAATCCTCTGTAATAGGGGAGAGGCGCGTCACAAGAATCGAGTTATCATTCACATCCCCACATACAACGTAGATAAAAGAGAACATTTGAACATTGATAATTACACAAAGCGAGAGGGTTTCAACGTTTAGTTCCTCTTCAGGTCAGTCCCTCTAGATATTGAGAAAATAAATGCTTTACTGAAAGGTGATTGCCATTTCAAACACATGTCGGTTGGTTGACATAACTGTTTGGTAGTACTAATATCTTTTGCGTCGTCATGATGGTGACATTTCTCAAACAGTAGACACTTATGCATTCAAGCAATAAAGGGACTGATATCACTTCACATTACTGATTATACGGACTTGCAACATGTCTGCGTAAGAATCGGTATGCCTCTCTCTGTTCGTCTGTTTCTGTGTGACTGTGTGTATGTGTATAAGACAAAGAGAGAAGAAAACAGGCAGAGAATAAAAGATAGTATGTTCATCTCATAAACTCAATTCCAATTGATAAGAAATAAAAAAGATAAAATACAGTATTCAAAAATATACATACGAAGTCGTGATCATGTCACGTAAATATGACATACATTGTACTGCATACTGACTGAATTAATCCCCAACTGACAAGACCCATTTGTAGTGGTAACACCTCAGTTATTCACACGAGGTGTCTGGATGAGTAATTTCACTCGACGAAAGATTTTCATTCTACAAACTTTTTGCTTCCTTAAAATGACTTGAAAAGAAAGAAAGTTTTCAGATTAGGAAGCACGGTTGATTGAATGGTAAGAAGAGAGGATCATCAGGTGAGGACATGGCAAGTACTCAATGGAAAATGCCAGGAGAGGCAATGATCATACAGAGACAAAATAGAAGATGATAAACGTGATAAACATGTATGTGTGTCTTCACACACACACACACACACACACACACACACACACACACACACACCAAACACACACACACACACACATATATATATATATATATATATATATATATATATATATATATATGTATATATGGATATCTACAGAGGTATCTCGCTCCTCAGCATTGTTGGCAAAGTCTACACTCGGGTCCTCCTAATCCGCCTGCAGAAACTGGCTGAACGCGTCTACCCGGAATCACAGTGTGGTTTTCGAGCAGAGAGATCCACGGTAGACATGGTCTTTTCCCTTCGCCAAATCCAGGAGAAGTGCAGAGAGCAGCGGATGCCCCTGTATGTGGCATTCATTGACCTCACCAAGGCCTTTGACCTAATCAGCACAGATGGTCTTTTCAGGGCTCTCCGAAAAATCGGCTGCCCCCCCAAACTGCACAGCTTAATCGAGTCCTTCCACTCAAACATGAAAGGGACGGTGCAGTTCAACGGAAACCTCTCCAAGCCCTTCGACGTACGCAGCGGTGTGAAACAAGGCTGTGTGTGTCCTGGCCCCAACCCTCTTTGGAATCTTCTTCGCTCTCCTCCTGAGGCATGCGTTCAGCACAGCACAAGAAGGGATCCACCTGCGGACCAGCTCAGATGGCAGGCTCTTCAACCTCGCCCGCCTCAGAGCAAGGACAAAAGTCCGTGAAGCCCTCATCAGAGACATGCTATTTGCCGACGATGCCGCAGTTGTGACCCATACTTGCAGTCACTAATGAACCGCTTCTCCCAGGCCTGCAAAGATTTTGGTCTGACCATCAGTCTTAAGAAGACAAACGTCCTGGGCCAAGACACGCGATCTCCACCAGCCATCACCATTGATGACTACGAGCTTGAAGCCATCCATCAATTCACATATCTTGGGTCCACCATCACCGATGACCTCTCCCATGACACAGAGATCGACAAGAGGATTGGGAAGGCAGCCACAACACTAGCCCGCCTCATACAAAGGGTGTGGACAAATCCCAAGCTGACCACGAAGACAAAGATGGCTGTATACAACGCCTGTGTCCTCAGCACCTTGCTGTATGGCAGCAAGGCGTGGACCACGCATGCTCATCAGGAGAAAAGGCTCAATACCTTCCACCTGAGAAACCCACGGCGCATACTCGGCATTTCCTGGCAAGACAAGGTGACCAACACCGAAGTCCTGACCCGCGCTGGCCTCCCAACCATGCATACCATGCTGAGACAGCGTCGGTTGCGCTGGTTGGGCCACGTTCGCCGCATGGAAGATGGTCGCATCCCAAAAGATGTCCTTTACGGTGAGCTTGCCTCAGGGCAGAGAAACATTGGCCGCCCACAGCTGAGATAAAAAGACGTTTGCAAGCGTGACATGAAGGCGCTTGAGATCAACACTGAGTCCTGGGAGGACATCGCAGACGACCGCAACAGCTGGAGAACCACTCTCAAGAAACAGCTGCGGATTGGTGAGGACAAACTGTCAGCTGCTGCAGCAGAAAAGCGAGTTCGCAGAAAAGGGATGACAGCCAACAGACCAGCATCAGCATACACATGTGACCGCTGCGACAGAGACTGCCTCTCTCGCATTGGTCTCTACAGTCACAGGCGACGCTGCTTGGACCAAGCAGACAGCCCATCTAGACATTAGAACGGATGTACTTTGACCATGGTCAGCCATGACCGAGGGAGGCCTACTCATGGATATCTATATATGACAGGGAAAGAGAGAGAGAGAGAGAGCGTGTGTGTGTGTGTTTGTTCATGTATGCGTGCATGCGTGCGTGCGTGCGTGCGTGCGTGTGTGTGTGTGTGTGTGTGTATGTGTATGGTTGTCTTCTATGCATTAAAGGAAATATAACTGTAAATATTCATCAGCTACTCATGAAATAATACATTTCACGTTCAAAAACCAAACTGAAAAACAGAGGGGTTCATCTGCCCAGTCCCTGCCACAATGAAATCAGATGTTTCCTATAAGTAGACATTCAAAGCCAGAAAATTGATTACGCTGAGAAATGCAACATACCATCTTACAAATTCCACTTCTAGATCAAAGAAAATTTTAAACAGAAGAAGAAGAAAAAGCAGACTATATTTGCAAAGAGCGAGTACAGTCGTAATCATGTCACATGTAAATGGTTTGCCAGTTCTACATCAAATCGACTGAATATCTCCCCAAAATGAATGTGTCCCTTCGGAAGAATCGTTAGCTCTTCATGCGTTATTCTATCAAGAATTTTACTGATAAAGTTGACATGAAGAGAGGCAGCTTCCATTTTTTGGAATTTGTGTTTCATGAAACATTGCTTCAGACGGAAAGGAGGCGTTGGTTTGGGGAGTGAATGCAAAAGGAAGTGGTGGAGAAAAGACTTGTCAACAAACGACCACCTTCACACGACTGGCCAAGTAATTGAAACCTCCCCTAGTCATAGGGCTAATTGGCTACCTCAAAGCTTTTGATTCTGTAGAGATTTGCAAAGTCATTGAAGCAGTCAGACAACAGGGCGTTGCTCCTGTATATGTAAACGTCCTTCAGCACACCTAAAGATTTGCCAAATCATCCATCCGGCTACACAAAGACTCTGAGCCATTCAACCTGGAGAAAGGGGTAAGACAGGGAGACACAAGCTCCACTAAATTGTTTACAGCTTGCCTCGAAATGATCTTTCGCGGTCTTGACTGGTCTGAAAAAGGCATTAGAATAGACGGAGAATATCTCAGTCACCTCAGGTTTGCTGACGACATTATCATCTTTGCGGAGAATTAAGCAAAATATGCTGAATGAACTACATGAATGCAGTAAAAAGTAGGACTCACAGTAAACTTGAAGAAAACAAAAATTATAGTCAACAACTACATCGAGGACCTAGACAGAAACGTAAAGATCGAAAATGAAGAGCTAGAAAGGATTGACCATTACATCAACTCAAGCCAACGCATCTCAGCAGAATCCTCCTCCAAAGAGGCAAAACTCAAACGTAGGATAACCCTTGGCTTGGCTGGCAAGTGTTTGGAGGAGCGAGTTCAGTTTTCAAGAATGACAAAATTCCAACTGTCCTGAAACGAAAAGTCCACGACCAATGCATTCTGCCGACAGTCACTTACGGTGCAGAAACGTAGAATTTACCGAAAAGACTCGCTTTGAAACTAAGAACCATCAGCTAGCACATGAAAGAATCATGCTTGGTATCACTGGAAAGATCGCAAAACGGCTCAGTGGATCAGAGAAAGAACAAAAGTGCAAGTGGAAACCATCAACAAACTGAAATAGAACTGAGCAGAACATCTCACCCGGAGAATGGACAATTGTTGGACAACAAAAAACACGTTCTGGATACCAAGAGACAGCACTCGCAATAGAGGAAGACAGAAAACTAGATGGAGAGATGACCTGGATAGATTTGACAAGAACTGGAGAGGAAAAGCGCTGGAAGGAAGTGAATGGAAGCAAGTGGGGAAGGCCTACGTCCAACAACGGACTTTCGATGGCTGAAAGATAGCTAGAAGGAATAGGAGTTGCAGGAAAAATGTAAAGAGCACCACAGAGGTACAAAAGGCAAAATTCGAGGAATTATTATAAGATAAACTGCCTGTTGGTACATCGTCGTGTTTTTCCTGGGGTTGGATAAAGGAGGACAATTTGAGCTGCACGACTGTAGCTACCATACAGCGTAGAGAAAGTAAATATGGACGCTAGGTGTTTTAAATGAAAATCAAGGCAAGAAGAACTGTTCAGATGCTTGTTTATGCGCATGTGTGTACACACATCTACAATACATACAAACTGCATTCACGCACACACACAAGTGAACAAATGTGCATAGTCATAATCTATCTGAGAAGGAGAAGGTGGAAGATAAAACAGACAGAAAGACAAAGAGACAGACAGACAGACTGACAGACAGACAGAAGAGAGTAAACAAGCTGATTTTACATCTTTTCTACCTTTCCTAAAAGAGAAGACTTACATTTCGCCTGCTCGGTTAAAACTCACATCCCGAAGGCATCGACAACAAAAGGCAACATTGTGACATTGACAACATCGTGAAGGAGCACGGTGTCCACATTTTATTCTTTTTCAGGTCATCCCATGAAGTCCAAAAATAGCATCCTGAGCTACATGCTGAACGATAAAACAAGCCCGGAGAGAAAGAGTAAGTGTTGTTAAAGAAACATTGCTGAAACGATTGCAACGTCCTTTGGTAATAATGGACAGTCATTATATGTTAACTCATGCTAGCTCCTGACAAAATGTAATGTAAAGTATTTTTACATGTTTAATCTTGTTGCGCACTTCTAAAACACTTGTTTTGCTGGTGTGATAGACAAAAAAAAGTAGATCGATACTGCCATCTCCGTCTTATAGACATCATCAGGGGAAAGAATGGAGAAATTAACATTGCTTGTTTGTTCGTGTCTTCCCCTTAATAATTTGATAATCGGGGGATCGTCGTCACTCAGCATTGCTATTGGTGATAGATAGATAGATAGATAGATAGATAGATAGATAGATAGATAATAGATAGAAGATAGATAGATAGATAGATAGATAGATAGATAGATAGATAGATAGATAGATAGATAGATAGATAGATAGATAGATAGATAGATAGATAGATAGATAGATAGATAGATAGATAGATAGATAGATAAGATAGATATAGCCATATGTGTGGGTCTGTGTGTATTACGTCGTGTCCTGTTAATGTATCTGTATACAAATGGGTTTGGTGAATAGCGCTATACAATCAAAATGTATTATCATTATTATCATTATTAATTCTGTTGTTGAATGTTATATAGAACCAATACTGTTGTACGGATGCGAGACGTGGACAGTCAGCAAGCAAAGCCAGAACAAGATTGAGGCAGCCGAGATGTGGTTTCTAAGAAGAATGTTGAGAGTTCCATGGACAGCAAAGAAAACAAACGAGACAGTCTTGATGGAGGCAGACACAAGTAGATCACTCATAAGGAAGATTAGGAAAAGACAGGCAACATTTATAGGCCATTTTATGAGGAAGGGGGATTTGGAGCACCTGGTCACAACGGGAAAGCTGGAGGGAAAGAGAGCACCAGGTAGACCCAGGGATAGAATGCTCGACGGACTTGCAGAGTGGCTGGGGATGAGGAGGGTGGGGGAGATGCTAGGGGCAACGAGAGATAGAGATGGATGGAAGTCCATGGTCGCCAACGGCAATGCACCTGATGATGATGATGAATATTGTTGTTGTCATCATTATTGATGTTGCCATTGTTGTTAGTACTATTATTATTATCATTTTCACCATTATTTTATTATTATCATTATAGTAGTAGTAATGGCATCCCTGCCGCTCTGCCTCGCAAACAGTGAAACGTGTACTGAGATCATGAAAAGTAGTGCTAAATCCAAGGAAGACACACATACAGGCAGTAGAAGTAAGAAACTCTGGGGAGAGCCGGACAGCAGAAGGTCCTCATAGGAGGAACCTCCGTCAAGCAAGTGTTTCGGTCCTTAACTCCTGACACTCTAAGGGGCCCGGGCTGCATCCAGGTCATGGATCCTGAATGCCCCTCTGCTGTCGCCATTTTTTTTTAGATAGAAATTTGTCCTCTGGGAATCGAACCCGCGCATCCTAGGTGGTCAGGTTTTTCACAGCAAAGTCAACCTTTGGGTGGATGTATTAACCACTTGGCTATCAATCATTAACAACATAGGTGGGAATTTTAAGCCTTAAGAAGTTCCCTTTTGTTCCTCCTGGTCCGGATCCAGCTAGAGCTTTTCTGCTGCTTCTGCCATTGCCTTTAAAGCTCTGGTCCTCTCTCTCCCGGAAATCAAGAGCTGCTTTATGAGATCTGAGATGTGCTTACCAACCCCCTTGCTCCAACCTGTATGGCGAGGACTTAGGCTTGAAAGCAGATGTCCTCAAGTTGCTGGCTTGATTGGCATACTTTTCAGTCTTGTAGATATGGGCTTCCTTCATTCTACTTTAGTGTGGTACAGTTAGCTCGATTAGAATTACTTGCTCAGATGAATAGGAGTGGACACTGTGTCCGGTCTCATGGCACTCTTGCTGATGATTTCTGGGTTGTTGTTTTTTCCTTTGTGGGAGATCTGCTTGCACTACCATTCGTCTACTTCACCCAGCAGACCCCGTTTCCATGCTCTGGGTGTGACATCTTTTTCAGGCCACATTTTCTTGCCCCTTGCCTTGTAGAAGGTTGTTGGAATTTCTGGTGGCGAGGTTTTTCCTCCAGCAGAGCTGGTCGCAGTGCTGATCGTTTGTGCGATCTCTTGAAAAATTCTCCCTGCTTCCCTCTTATTTCTTTGGTATTACCTATATGCCTTGGAAGCAACCATGTATATGTTCTGTCTTGTCTATGTGTGTGTGTTTGGTCAGTTCAAAAATAAAAGACTATGTCAATCTTGAACATAAGACCAATATATTGTATGTATTTCTCTCATCTCTCATAGTTGTGTGTAAGGTAGTTGCAGAGTATAAAGGTAGGCTTGGGCGCTCCTTTTTTGAGGAGTGTTCTGAGCTTGCTGTTTTTGTACTTTGTATCTGCTTCTATGCTAGCTGAATGGGTAGCGTAAGCTGTGTTAGATTTGAGAAGTTCTATACAACATAGGAGATAATTCTCAAGAGTTGTGTCCTTTGATTATATTATAAAAATTCTCCCTGCTTCCCTCTTATTTCTTTGGTATTACCTATATGCCTTGGAAGCAACCATGTATATGTTCTGTCTTGTCTATGTGTGTGTGTTTGGTCAGTTCAAAAATAAAAGACTATGTCAATCTTGAACATAAGACCAATATATTGTATGTATTTCTCTCATCTCTCATAGTTGTGTGTAGGGTAGTTGCAGAGTATAAAGGTAGGCTTGGGCGCTCCTTTTTTGAGGAGTGTTCTGAGCTTGCTGTTTTTGTACTTTGTA
>JAPXFY010000013.1:76726250-76746250 GCA_030674185.1 Monoplex corrugatus | reverse complement strand
TCAAACTTCCGGAATTCTGGATCAAATCTGCAGAAGTTTGGTTCGCCAGGGTGAAAGCTCAGTTTGGCACCAGAAGTATTTGTAAAGACCAAACGAAATACGACTACATTGTCAGTGTGCTAGACAAACACAGCAGAAGAGGTTCAGTCCATTCTCATCAACGCACCAACTAATGACAAGTACAACACTTTGAAGAAAGCTCTGAGCAAGACCTTTGGCAAATCTCAAGTCCAGAAAGATACCGAACTCCTCAATCTTAATGGACTTGGTGACAAACGCCATACTGCTCTTATGCGCAAGATTAATGCTATCAATGACGATCCTCACACACTAAAACGTGCATTGTTCCTGGCAAACCTTCCTTCTGACATACGAAGTATTTTAGCAGGACACAACATCACAGACACAGACGCACTTGCTGAGGCAGCAGATCGCGTCTGGGAGGCGCATGCTGCATGTATACAACAGACCTCAATGGCTCCAACAGAAACGCAGAACACAAATATGAAACTGCTCTCCGAACAAAAAGTGGTCGCACGATCACTGGAACACACTGTCTCGGCCATCAAGAAAGAAAAGCGGCGCCTCCTCTTTCACAGCATGGCACAGCCAGTTCGTCCTCTGTGTGTTTCTATCATCAAAGATTTGGCCCAGATGCCCGTCGCTGTCAGCCTGGTTGCAAATTTGCATCATTACTCTGCAGAGCGAACAAACAGGGCACATCACCATCGGGAAACGCCAACGCCAGCCGTCAAACGTGGTAATGTATGTATACATATGTATGTATTTGTGCATATATATGTATACATATGTATGTATACATATATATGTGTATATACATACATACACACACACACACATATACATACATATATATATATATATATATATATATATATGTGTGTGTGTGTGTGTGTGTGTGTGTGTGTGTGTGTGTGTGTGTGTGTGTGTGTGTGTGTGTGTGTGTGTGTAAGTGTGTGTTTGGAAAGAGAGAGAGAGAGATACACCCATATACACATACGCTTATGTGTGTTTATGTGTATTTGTCTGTGCGTGTGTATTTATGCGTGAAAGATCCCCCACAGGAACAGGGTTCAAAGAAATGAAAGACAGACAGACAGGTAGACAAAGAGTATATTCTTCTCACAAATTCTATTCAGAAAACAAACAGAAAATAGGAAATCTAAATATCTTAATAGAAATGCGTTCAAATCCATTATAAAGTCACATGTAAACGGTTTGTCAGTTGTACTGATGGCAGATGCACATCAGAAATAGCCAAGCCAAACAGCGTTCAAGAAGATGAAAAGCATTCTTACCAACAAATGCCTATCAATTAACAAATTACAAACAAGATCTGAAATGATATTGGAAATTACTCACTTGATTAATAGTTTATCCTTAAGAGGCACTGATATTACTTTCTGCTGGATACCATCTCATAGTTCTTTTCATTACAATGATATGGTTGATAGGGCTGCCAAACAGGGGGCAAAGAGCTCACCAGATTCAAATCATACAATGTATACAACTTTCCCTCTCATTGCATGAGTGTTATACCTTAGTGGACGCCTACGTATGGAAGCAGTTTCAAGATAAACAGAAAAAGTATGAAAAATGTTACATGAATTTTGAAATTAGCAATACACCTAAGCGGTTCCCTGCCAGCAGAAGTATACAATCCCTTATGTATAGGTGGAAACTTGATGCATTCAAAACAAAATACACCAGGAATGTAGTGTGCCTGTGTGGAAAGAAGATAACACAGTCATATTCTTTCATGCGTTCGGGTAAAATGACATATACCTACGTTATCAACGAAGACAGTTTCTGACATATTTGCCTCACCATCCTTAACATATGAATTTTTTGTTAGCCTGTCAAAAAGTCCTATAGCGAATTATCTTTAACGCGCCGTTACTTCTCATGTTCAGTGTTATGGTTAGCTAATTTTACTGTTTCAATCGTTAATTATGATAACGTCATTTGTGAATTTTTCTTTCTTGTCTTGTTTTTCTGGTTCATTTCTTTTTCCTGAAGATTAACCATTTCCAAGTTTTGTTGTTGTTGTTTTTTGTTGTTGTTGTTTTTATTATTGTTGTCTAAAATCACTTTAGTGAATAGACATTAAATCAAAGACCACCACACACACACACACACACACACACACACACACACACACACACACACACACACACACACACACACACACACGCATTCTCTCTCTCTCACTCTTTCTTTCTCCCCCCCCCCCCTGCCCTCCTTCCATCTGTTACATCTGTCATAAATGGCAGTGGGCATAGCGTTTGAGATGTAGTTGTATTTGTGTATTGGAGTTGCATCTTGTTTTCAATCACTGATATGATGAATGAACAGGGCATGTAAATCACTGATGTAAACAAATAATCATTTTCATTGGCAGACATAAGCTTCCTTCTTTGCTTTCAGTTTGTATGAATAGATACTGTCTCTTACACTGAACTGCTGTTTCCATTTCAAGTGTGTGTGTGTGTGTGCGTGTGTGTGTGTGTGTGTGTGTGTGTGTGTGTGTGTGTGTGTGTGTGTGTGTGTGTGTGTGTGTGTGTGTGAAGTGTGTGTGTGTGCGTGTGTGTGCAGTGTGTGTAAATGCACTGTGTGTGTGCACTGTGTGTGTGCGTGTGCATGTGCGTGTGCGTGTGCGTGTGTGTACACATGTGCATATGCACAATACCTTATATACATGAATACATAGCTTACTTTTTTAATTCTGTGGAGAACTTGATTTTCAAACCTTTTCATATCACGCTGGATACCTGGTTTATTCAAACGCCCGTGAATATTAGTCATTCGAACACTTTGAATTATGGAACTTGGTTATCATAGTATATTTTACACACACACACTCAGTTTTAATTTTGTTAATGATGTCTTATAATTCGTAACCATATGCGTGAAGACTTGCGTTATGGATATCAGTAACCCCAGCTGGAAAACAGCTCTGAAGCCTGGACATGAGGACCAGAAAGAAGTGAAAGAAAATAGGTACTAAAAGAATCAAAGTGAAAGAAAAAAAATTGATAGGTACTAAAAGAATCAAACAGAAATAATAACAGTCAGAAAAAAATCAGCTTGAGCTGATGATAAAATCACTGATGTGGACGGTGATGTGCATCTTGGAACACATTATTCAGTCTGATGACGAAACTGAGACCAGCTGAAATAACTGACAGCCTCACCACTACTACGTGATAGGGATGACTGGTACATTTTGTCACATCATTTTACACTTGAGCAACCTCACCGCAGAGGAAGAACGGTTAATGACTGATGAACTGAACAGTGACTCAGGAAAATGCGCAGCTTAGACAGGCACATGTTGCAAAGAAATTATTTTAGAATCTGTGCATAATCAGGATGACACAAGTATTTTACAGGACTTTACAAAACTGTCAGTTTTGTTTGATTTTCTTGTGTCTCACCTACCTCGGATAAACTGTGATCCGGGCTTAAACCACTCGTTCTTTGACCAGATAGAGCTAGTATTTGTATGAGTTTGCCAGTCGGTTTTCTATTTCTTTGCACTTTATATTCAGCCAAGCTGCTTTCCTTAGCTTTATTGCACCTATTCCTGATTTCTTTGTTTATCTTTTTGTATTTTTCCTCTGTTCCCTTTGCCTTCCTCCGTTCCTCCATCAAGCCTATAATTTCTTTTGTCATCCAGTTCTTTTTTGCTCTAGGGAATTCATCACAAGCTTCATTTATCGTGTTTCTCAGCCTTGTCCATTGTTCCTCGCAGTCACCAACGTCTTCCAGAGCACAGAATTTGGTTTGAACATGTACGTTAAATTTTTCACGGGTCCTTTCATCTGTCTTTAAGAGTCCATGATTTAGTTTGATGTTACTTTTGGTCTATTTTCTTTTCATTAGTTTCAGCCTAAATCTTCCCATCACAGGATTGTGGTCACTGTTGCAATCTGCGCCGGGTAGTATTTTTGCTGTCAGCAAAGACTTTCTAAATCTTTTATTGATCAGGATGTAGTCAATTTGGTATCTGGTCAAATCAACACATTACTCTTTCTGCTTCTTGTGATTAGTCGTTTTGTAGTGCACAATCTGGGCAGAACCATGAACCCGTTGGAGTTGTTTTCAATTCAACACATGCAAATTGAAACCATTCCAATGGGCTGTATTTTTACGAGCAACCTTGGGCCCATATTCCCCTAGTCTACCAAAAAGCAAAACAGACAAAAATGCGCTCTGAATTCGTCGTCATTTTAAGCGCTCGTCTGGTAAACAAAATTCACGATGCCGATATACTTTAGCCTACATCAGGAAGATTGCTCGGGTGCGCAATCACGATTGTTTAAGAATTTCATATGGATAAACTCCATCATATCCACAAGTTTTCAGTACTATCTTGCGTTGAGCTTTTCCGCATATTTTTAATGTCAACGAAGCATGTGTCGGTGTTAAATTTGATCTGTGGAAATGCTTAAACAACCAAACAAACCACAACAAAAATAAAATAATCATGCCATTGCAGCAATTTTCCCGTCTTTGCTAAAATGTCAGACAGCAGCAAACTCAAATGAGAGACTGACGAGGCAGAACCTCCCTCTTGTGAAGCTAATAGTATAAACCATTGGGTGTAAGCAAGGAAGTGTATATTTTAACTGATGGAATATTATGCCTCTTCACAATGAGGTTTAACTGGTAGAATATTATGCCTCTTCACAATGAGGTTTAACTGGTAGAATATTATGCCTCTTCACAATGAGGTTTAACTCATAGAATATTATGCCTCTTCACAATGAGGTTTAACTCATAGAATATTATGCCTCTTCACAATGAGGTTTAACTCATAGAATATTATGCCTCTTCACAATGAGGTTTAACTCATAGAATAATATGCCTCTTCACAATGAGGTTTAACTCATAGAATATTATGCCTCTTCACAATGAGGTTTAACTGGTAGAATATTATGCTTCTTCACAATGAGGTTTAACTCATAGAATATTATGCCTCTTCACAATGAGGTTTAACTCATAGAATATTATGCCTCTTCACAATGAGGTTTAACTCATAGAATATTATGCCTCTTCACAATGAGGTTTAACTGGTAGAATATTATGCCTCTTCACAATGAGGTTTAACTGGTAGAATATTATGCCTCTTCGCAATGAGGTTTAACTCATAGAATATTATGCCTCTTCACAATGAGGTTTAACTGGTAGAATATTATGCTTCTTCACAATGAGGTTTAACTCATAGAATATTATGCCTCTTCACAATGAGGTTTAACTCATAGAATAATATGCCTCTTCACAATGAGGTTTAACTCATAGAATATTATGCCTCTTCACAATGAGGTTTAACTCATAGAATATTATGCCTCTTCACAATGAGGTTTAACTCATAGAATATTATGCCTCTTCACAATGAGGTTTAACTTAGAATTTATGCCTCTTCACATGAGGTTTAACTCATAGAATATTATGCCTCTTCACAATGAGGTTTAACTCATAGAATATTATGCCTCTTCACAATGAGGTTTAACTCATAGAATATTATGCCTCTTCACAATGAGGTTTAACTCATAGAATATTATGCCTCTTCACAATGAGGTTTAACTCATAGAATATTATGCCTCTTCACAATGAGGTTTAACTCATAGAATATTATGCCTCTTCACAATGAGGTTTAACTCATAGAATATTATGCCTCTTCACAATGAGGTTTAACTCATAGAATATTATGCCTCTTCACAATGAGGTTTAACTGATAGAATATTATGCCTCTTCACAATGAGGTTTAACTGGTAGAATATTATGCCTCTTCACAATGAGGTTTAACTGGTAGAATATTATGCCTCTTCACAATGAGGTTTAACTGGTAGAATATTATGCCTCTTCACAATGAGGTTTAACTGGTAGAATATTATGCCTCTTCACAATGAGGTTTAACTGGTAGAATATTATGCCTCTTCACAATGAGGTTTAACTCATAGAATAAATTATGCCTCTTCACAATGAGGTTTAACTCATAGAATATTATGCCTCTTCACAATGAGGTTTAACTCATAGAATATTATGCCTCTTCACAATGAGGTTTAACTCATAGAATATTATGCCTCTTCACAATGAGGTTTAACTCATAGAATATTATGCCTCTTCACAATGAGGTTTAACTCATAGAATATTATGCCTCTTCACAATGAGGTTTAACTCATAGAATATTATGCCTCTTCACAATGAGGTTTAACTCATAGAATATTATGCCTCTTCACAATGAGGTTTAACTCATAGAATATTATGCCTCTTCACAATGAGGTTTAACTCACAGAATATCATGGCTCTTCTAGGCACAACACGGAATCAAATTGGATGATAGTATTTTGCGTTTTGAGTATCCAATCCCCGAAATCTTTGCTGATATGATTTAACACGAAGCCGGTGAAATGAACTAAAACACTGGCCATAAGCTTGTACTCTAATAAGAAGTTTCAGTTACCTATCTGAGTGTACCTTATTTCTCACTTTTCTTAAAATTCCATCCACGAACAACGGATTTTTTCCCTTCTGGTAATACTATATTTTACTGCATGAATATATTGACACGGCAACCCTTTCTCCCTCCCCTATTTGTCCCTAAACACCGTAAAGTATAACAAGCATTCCTTGACGTGATTGCGTTGTACAATAGAAATCATCATTATTAAGGCTATTTTTTTCTTCTCAGAATCAATTTAAAGGTCTTCACCGAAACAGTTTAGTCTACTTGTACAAGAGTGGCAGACGTACCCAAACGAGCAGAAAGATACAAAGAGAGTCATTCTGCATGAATTCCCATACCGCCCTCAGTTTTAAGGAAGACATGACAACAATGCCGCCATTATGAATCAGGATAAAATAAGGCATAGGATGATTTCATTGAAATGATAATAATTACTTTATCCTGATTCAAAGCTCTAACACACACTGCCAGTTAGGGAGAAAGAGTGAGTGAAAGAATATAAAAACCATGCAATAGTTAGTTGCAACAGAGTGGTCGTGGGAGGCTTTGTGTGCGTTGGTTAACAGTATTAAGATAACAAGCCAGTCGTGTTTAATTGGTTTCACTGGTGACGTTTAATGCTGTAAACCAGCCTGTGAACACTGTATCTCTAAATCAGTAGTGAGAAGCTTGTATAGGTCTCCTGAATCAGTACAGGTATCCGGTCAGAACAAATTAACGGCTAGGAACGAGCAGAAGTAGTGCTATGCGTTTGGGCAATAACTGTTATACTAGTACCATACGAAAACCGATTTCGTCATACATGTATAAATGTATATATGCATGTAAATCGACATACTCATCTACGGCAACTCGAGGATTTTTTTTTCCTTTTCATGCAGCAGAAGAAGAATAAAATGAAAAAAGGCTTAAAAGATTACATTTAAAAACTATATATTAAAAGTGAAAAAATGAGAGCAAAAAAAACTGTTTTCCAAAAGTTTCTGTACAAAGTCATGATAATTTCAAGAGTAATTGGCTTGTCAATGCTGCTGCAAGCTTTCTCAAGTTCTCTTCAACGTTGAAAGATTTATGTCAGCAGCTGAGATATGTTTCACTGTCCCACTCACAAAACTTGTCAGTGACCACTATTACACTTGAAAATGAGAAACAGTTTTAATTTTGTAGCGTTTTCCTCCATGAACACGGCTCTGATTTTAAAAAAAAAAAGGAAAAAAAAAAAGGAGGGTTTGGAGGCTCGATTGAATCACTTGTTCAGGAGAGGTGAAGCAGAAGGGCATGGGAACAACTTCGGGATGATGGGAAGGGAAGGGGGCATAAGGATGATCAAACGATGAAAATGAATAATGAGAATGCAGTAGGCAGCATGTATGTCAGTGTGTTTCTTAAAAGCTGGTGTGGAACAAAGTGATATAGGGCCATGTATCTTACCAAAAACGTTCTTCTCTTAATGTTGAAGAAAATCGGTATTTTGGGTTGTACACAGACATGTGTAACTAAAAGCCACAAAACCCCCCATGCATATGCTCTCTCTCTCTCTCTCTCTCTCTCTCTCTCTCTCTCTCTCTCTCTCTCTCTCTCTCTCTTTCTTTCTTTCTTCTCTCTTCTCTCTTTCTCTCTTTCTTTCTCATACACACACGCACTGCGTTAGACTGGAGAAGCGAAAAGAACATAGAGAGATATACACATCAGGTTAGATTCTTTACTTATAAGATGGAGATTAGCTCTGGTCTTTTTTAGCATATAGACTTCACCATAAGAAAGTCTTAACAAAACATTATTAAAAATCAACAACACGATAACATTTACATTCCTAAGATAATGTTAGTAATCTAGATGTATAAACGTAGAGACAGTTTATGATTGCGCACACTGAACTAATGTATAGATAAATAAGGAAAAGAACTGAGTAAAAACAGATTGAAATAGATCAACAAACTTAAATGGAAGTAAATGATTACATAAGAATAGTTCACATCATTTTAATTGAAATAAAACAGCAAATGATTATGATGCAAATAGATAAGTAGACAAGAAAAGAACAAAGACATCAAAGCGTACATGTAAAAGCAATTCAATTTACTATCTCTTAAAAAAGAAATCAGAGACTAGACAACTGCTGCTACGGTAATAGCCACAATCATAAAGCACGTAGAAAATCTCACACACACACACACACACACACACACACACACACACACACACACACACACACACACACACACACACACACACACACACGCACGCACGCACGCACACACACACACACGCACGCACACACACGCACACACACACAGAACCCTATATATTCTATGCTCACCAGCAGTGTATCCATGAGCGACCGACTCATTTGTTGCTTCGGCAAAGCTATTTTCTGTCCCATGGAAGGAGTTGGTATTATTACACAATAATGTGACTGCTGTCCATTGGTATTATCACACAATGATGTGACTGCTGTCCATTGGTATTATCACACAATGATGTGACTGCTGTCCATTGGTATTATCACACAATGATGTGACTGCTATCCATTGGTATTATCACACAATGATGTGACTGCTGTCCATTGGTATTATCACACAATGATGTGACTGCTGTCCATTGGTATTATTACACAATGATGTGACTGCTGTCCATTGGTATTATCACACAATGATGTGACTGCTATCCATTGGTATTATCACACAATGATGTGACTGCTGTCCATTGGTATTATCACACAATAATGTGACTGCTATCCATTGGTATTATTACACAATGATGTGACTGCTGTCCATTGGTATTATCACACAATAATGTGACTGCTGTCCATTGGTATTATCACACAATGATGTGACTGCTGTCATTGGTATTATTACACAATGATGTGACTGCTGTCCATTGGTATTATCACACAATAATGTGACTGCTGTCCATTGGTATTATAACACAATAATGTGACTGTTGTCCATTGGTATTATCACACAATGATGTGACTGCTGTCCATTGGTATTATCACACAATGATGTGACTGCTGTCCATTGGTATTATCACACAATGATGTGACTGCTGTCATTGGTATTATCACACAATAATGTGACTGCTGTCCATTGGTATTATCACACAATAATGTGACTGCTACCATTGGTATTATCACTCAATGATGTGACTGCTGTCCATTGGTATTATCACACAATGATGTGACTGCTATCCATTAGTATTATCACACAATGATGTGACTGCTGTCCATTGGTATTATCACACAATGATGTGACTGCTGTCCATTGGTATTATCACACAATAATGTGACTGCTGTCCATTGGTATTATCACACAATAATGTGACTGCTGTCCATTGGTATTATCACACAATGATGTGACTGCTATCCATTGGTATTATCACACAATAATGTGACTGCTGTCCATTGGTATTATCACACAATGATGGGACTGCTATCCATTGGTATTATCACACAATAATGTGACTGCTGTCCATTGGTATTATCACACAATGATGTGACTGCTGTCCATTGGTATTATCACACAATAATGTGACTGCTGTCCATTGGTATTATCACACAATGATGTGACTGCTGTCCATTGGTATTATCACACAATAATGTGACTGCTGTCCATTGGTATTATCACACAATGATGTGACTGCTATCCATTGGTATTATCACACAATAATGTGACTGCTGTCCATTGGTATTATCACACAATGATGTGACTGCTGTCCAGACTAATTATTCTCGTGTTTTATACTATTCGTCTCTCATATAGCTGGCGTTCCCTTGCTTCTTACCCACAACGTAACTACACACATTTACAATATTATTCAAAAGTGTTCTAGTTTTCGTTTGAAATGCAACTTTTTTTCATTTATTGGCGTTTTAACATCAACAATACAATAATATCACCATCGTCAGTAACAAGAAAAGGAGAGCACGTAAATTTGAGAATGTTGAGATTTGATCGGAAGATAATAATTGGAAGTGAATGGGAGAGAAATCTTCGAAGGTATGAGGGAGAAGAAACAGAGACGGTGGACAAGGAGCAAAAAATTTAAAACAAAACCAGTTAGACAGAGTAACGAATGATTTCAAACTTTTTAAACCTTTCCACAAAGAAAGGAAAATAACCCAACAGTTCTCTTAAAATCCTCATTATCAAAGACATAAGCAACAAAAAGAAACACCGTAATATTGACGGTACCGTAAAAGAGCAGGGTGCCACGTTTTATTCACGTGCATTTCATCCCATAAAAATAAACAAACAAACAAAACAGTGTATATAAACGCATATTGAGACAACAATCAAGACTTGAAAGAGAAAATAACAGTGTTGCAGTAACGAGCTTCTATGAAGCGCTCGCACTGTTGTTTCCTCGTATCGAACACAGTTTATGTGTATATCACAGTCCTGAAGTATTCCTTAGCTGCAGCCATAGACAAAGTATGCAGATCGATAGTGTCAGTTTACGATCTGACAGACGTATTCAGGCGGGTGTATACAATCTGGAAAATGGGGAGATTAGCACTCATAATCACTTATTGATGATCTAGGTGGTCGCCGTCAATTCCAAATGTGCATGCTACTTGTGTGAAATGTGCCTTATGGCTGAGAGAGAGAGAGAGAGAGAAAGAGAGAGGGAGAGAGAGAGGGAGGGAGAGAGAGAGAGAGAAACAGAGAGACAGAGACAGAGAGACAGACAGACAGACAAATAGACAGACAGACATGCATATATGCGTGTGTGCATATGAGACAGAGCTGTGTATGGAAAAAGAGAACAAAGACGTTGTCTTATTTGAAGGTAAATAGAGAAGGTAAAGAAGAAAAATTAATGTTTCCCTTCTCCAAAGAAATAATTCCAAAGTCATGTTTATGTAGTGTGTGAACGGCTTATCAATTCTACACCCAAGCTGACAGTATTTCTCTTCAGACCGACAAAGCTGCAAAAATGTCTACCTTCTCGCTCGTCCTCAATGTGTTTTGAAGTTTGAGAAGTTGCTTCAGTTCTTCACCATATTTAATGAATGGACATGGCCTTGAGAAGAGAGTGATATTTTGAAAGCATGGTCATTTAAGGGCAGGGGGCATGAAAACAATTCGAGAGGTAACAAGTCGGATGTGCAAGATGGGAGTGGAGACAGGAATCAATAAAGAAGAAAACGTTAATTTGAGGAAAATGTCAATATATCATGTTGTTTTCCTAAAACTTGATAGTAATGTGAGGCCATTCGTACCTGAGTTTGAAAAATCTATTCTTGCCTTTGACCTGATCTGTTTAGAATGCTGTTATCTTTTCAAGGTTTGTTTTTCTTTCCTTTGAGGGCGAAGTATCGCATGAAAAGGACTGCAATACAATCCACACCTATACGTGGATACACGCGTTCTAACTATCTATTTTCTAGAAACATCCAAGTCTTGCTTCTACAATCGCTGAATACCACCAAGACTAATATACCTAAAATATCGGGGTTTTATTATCCACCAATATATGACTCTAAAAATGACGGTGGCCGAATACAAACAGCTATATATGTTCGAAAAGGTCTAATCTACTGTGAAAGAACATCGCCAGTACCAAAATCGTGCTCATCTATTTCTTCATGTGCAACTATTATAAAATTTTCATCATCATTAGTTTTGAATTTGGCCTCTGTGTATCTACCAAGAGGTCCCGATTCTGTGAATACTGAGTGGCTGAAACATTTCCATGATCAACGTGACAAATGGATCATTGGTGGCGATTTTAATGCTCATGCCCCATTTTGGGACAAGAATTGTAAAAACATAACTAGCAACAGATTGATTGAAAATATTATAGATTCCAATTTATACTTACTAAACAACGGATACGTTACCCGTGTCCCTGACATACCAACCCATAGACCCACAGCTATCGACCTTACCTTAATCTCACCATCGCTAGCACCAAATGCCACATGGCAAACAGAGGATGACCTGTTGGGATCAGATCACATCCCCATACTTCTTACCCTTAATCTTATCGCTAAAATAGATGCAATGCCACAAGATAGTTTACCCAAGTTTAACTATAAATACGCAGATTGGGCCATGTTTAAAGCTGTCCTACAAAATACAAGAACAGATCTATCTGAAACAATGACCTTAAACGATATGTACGTAGATTTCTGTAATTCACTCTTAAGGGCCGCAAAAATTTCAGTTCCAGAACTTAAAGCGTCAAAAACAGGAAAACATCATGGAAACGTCTGGCGGAATAAAGACTGTGAAAAGGCAGTCAACGAAAAGAAAGAAAAATACAAACAATATATAGCAAATAGATCACCTGAAAATCATACGGCGATGAAAAGTGCCAATATAAACTGTAACAGAGTCATAGAACAAGCTAAAGAACAATATTGGACATCTTTTTGTGCATATGAAGTAAGTGACCATAAAGATATGCAAAAGATTTGGGAAAAACTGAAAACAATGAAAAATGGTATCAAGTTGCCATCAATTCCAGTAAAGCTAGAAAACAACCCTTTACCTAGCTCACAGGAGAAAGCAGAAGCTTTTGCAGACATGTTTGCTGAGGTTTGTCGAGTAGGACTTCCTGCCTCTAGTAGAAATTATAGGGTACAAGAAGAAAAGACCGACGCATACAAGGATCCTGCACCAGATAATACGCACTACGTAAATGCACCAATCACGTTCCAAGAATTAAAAGATGCCATTAAATCAATTCCAAATAAAAAGACATCAGTAGGATTTGATGCAATTTTCAATGAAATGTTGAAAATTTTACCAGAAAATTTTTTAATCTTGCTACACAATATGTTTAAAAAATGCTGGAACAGCAGCAAACTGTCTTACTATTGGAAACAATCAATAGTGGTTCCTGTGCTAAAACCAGGTAAAAGTAATACTGACTTGAAAAACTACAGGCCGATTGCAATAACATCGCACGTATGTAAACTAATGGAGAAAATAATTTTAAAGAGATTGATGCATTACTGTGAAAAGAATAAAATATTACCAGTGAATCAGGCAGGATTTAGAAAAGGCAGGTCACCAGTGGAACTCCTTACAAAACTAACCACTAATATCAAACAACAATTTAGAAAACCGAGTATTTCAAACGAGGATTGAAAATGTGTATTCCACAGAACGACCTATTCAAATGGTATCACTCAGGGATCCGTTATTGCTCCCCTTCTCTTCATGATATTATTGCATGACTTACCCAGTAAAATTTCTAAACATGTAGTTTTAGTTCAATATGCTGACGATTTATAGATAGATAGATAGATAGATAGATAGATAGGTAGATAGATAGGTAGATAGATAAATAGATAGATAGACAGACAGATAAATAGATAGATAGATGGATACATAGATAGATAGGCAGGCAGACAGAGAGACAGACAGATAGATAGACAGACAGACAGACAGACAGATAGATAGATAAATAGACACATAGATAGATAGGCAGGCAGACAGACAGACAGACAAACAGTAGATAGATAGATAGATAGATAGATAGATAGATAGGTAGATAGATAGGTAGATAGATAGATAGATAGATAGACAGACAGATAGATAAATAGATAGATGGATGGATACATAGATAGGCAGGCAGACAGAGAGACAGACAGATAGATAGACAGACAGACAGATAGATAGATAGATAGTTAAATAGATAGATAGATAGACAGACAGATAAACAGATAGATAGATGGATAGATAGACAGACAGACAGACAGACAGACAGATAGATAGATAGATAGATAGATAGATAGATAGATAGATAGATAGATAGATAGATACAGATACGTGTTTTTTCATTTTGAAATGAATTCTGTAAGGTTAACGTTGTACCCTTCAACATCTTTCTGTTTCCATTAAATTAGCTTAGTAAGTTAGGTTGATAGTGTTGGTGTGTGTGTGTGTGTGTGTGTGTGTGTTGTGTGTGTGTGTGTGTGTGTGTGTGTGTGTGTGTGTGTGTGTGTGTGTGTGTGTGTGTGTGTGTAAAATTAGATGATAGGGCTGATGGAAATACCCTTCTCATAGAATTGGGCGGAGTAGAAAAAATCAACCTGTATGAGTATACTAGTATGTCATATGCGTGTCTATGTGAGTGAATGGGTATTTGCTGCCAATGCAACCTTAATGATAATTTGACAAGAAATGTTTTTTTATGATGTGGAGTGTATATTTGTTGTGTTTTGGTTGAATGTTTTTAAACTATTTGCATACATTGCAAACACAGGAAACTGAGACGGCTTGGCAAGAGTGAAATTCACGTTTCGAAAAGGACAACTGAAGACGAGTGGCTGGCATACCTGCTGAAGTGCTATTCGTTAAGTGCCAAGGAATTCCACTCAGCTCTGAATGTGATTGACAAGGTCTGATCGATTTAGTTGTCTTTGAACACGTGTCTCTATGGATCCTTCCCAATTTTCCATCTTAACGTGCAAAGCTTAAGTTCTTTACTTGTGTTTTCTTTCTTAGAAAAGAGATTAGAGCTGACGATAAATGAATTAATATCTATGTATTTAGACGTGATGGAATTAAAAAAAAGAATTGAGTAGTAGTAGTAGTAGCAGTTGCAGCAGCAGTAGCAGTAGTAGCAGTAGTTGTTGTTGTAATAGAAGAAGTAGTAATAGTGAGTGGTAGTAATAGAGTAGTAATTATGCTGAATATCTGTCTATCTGTCTGTCTGTCTGTCTGTCTGTTTCTCTCTCTCTCTTTCTCTCGCTCTTTCTCTTTCTCTCTCTATCAGGCAGACACAAATATGCACCAATACGCACACACACACACACACACACACACACACACACACACACACACACACACACACACACACCACACACACACACACACACATCCACCGCAGGCACGCAAAGACACATATATGTGTGTTTGTGCATACGTATGAACGTATGCTCAAGCGCAAACACACAAATCGAAGCCTATTTTGCTTTGCTAGTCTGCGTTGTTCAAAATGCCGTCAATCACCCCTCATTACAGACAGGAAGTGCACAAAAACAGAAGGCTTACTTCCCCGTTCTCTGGGAAACACCCTCCATCCTCTCTTCTTTTGACATCTGCACGATCGAACAACTTTGATCTGCTTTCGTTGTCTAGTTTCACAGCAACAAACCGACCGAAGACAGACGTGTTGCCTTAGCTGCCTTAGTTTAAACAAGTATGACTCATTTTCGAAAACGCAGTTAAACCAAAATATCCATAAACTGAGAAAACTTGACTGCTCTGTTTTGATGATAATCAAAGAAGGGACAATTATGTGCATGACCTGACCTTCTTGTTTGGGTTTGCTGTGATTTTTCTTTTTAAGTCAATTTCTCCGACAGGCTCTTTTGTAGAGTGAAATTGAAAACCCACATATATTGCAAGCAGGACAACTGAAAGCAAGTGGTCGACATACTTGAAGTGCTGTTCATCAGTCAGACTTCCAGTCAGCTCTGAGCGTGGTTGACAGGCCATCCACCACGTCGTTCATGTGGTTAAACACTGTTCGTCTCTGGAATCCTTTACTTTCTTTTTTGTATTTAAACCGGAAGCATTTTTGTCTAACGACAAATTTCATGTATATAGATGCAATGTACTTAAATATATATATATATGTCTATTCAGTAATTTGTAATAGTAATCATGCTTAAGAATCATCTCTCTCTCTCTCTCTCTCTCTCTCTCTCTCTCTCTCTCTCATCATACACACACACACACACAACACACACACACACACACACACACACACATACACACATGTATATATATATGTGACCTGCCAGCACGAAATCAGTCTCAACTAGCATTTAGAGCATTTTGAGATATACATATCACTGGAAAGTTTACATTCTGCTGATTATTTTGGTACTTGAATAAAGCTTGTACTCAAGAAAATGTAGAAGTTATGTATGTTTAAAGTCATTAATTTGTATGACGGCCATTTTGAGAAAACAGCCTCTAAAGTTTTTGTGTACTCTCCGACACATTTTCCTTAAATTTCTTTATTTGGTGGCTTTGACCAAGTTTGTTTTTAATTTAGCTGTCATTATCTGAAAGGTGCACCAAAGAGTTTCTGTCAGTTATCACATGTGGGGGTCCTGCAAATGTTACGGTTCATAATAAAAGGTAAAAAGAGGTACTTTTGGTAGGAAATTGCGTTCTTTCTGCTGCGAACGGTGCATTAAAATACCATTTTAAATTGATTAATAATATTTTTTCAAGAAAAAAATTTCTGTGGGGGATAGATTATAGTCTACAGAAATCAATTTTGAGAAAAAGTCAAAACACCCCAGATAGACCCTCAGCCACCTTTTCAGCTCCTAGTGCTGTTCGACAGACTGCGAGTTAAGACTGATTTCGTGGTGGGAGGTCACACACACACACATACACATATATATATAGCTTAGTTGGAAACAAAGTGCAAAAAAATAGAAGACCGACACAAAACAAACCCTAAGTTTATATACAGGAACACTGAAAAATTGCCCACAGGAAAAATACATGCACACCAACTGGTTCTTTAAAATCGAAAGATGGTACGCTTATCATGAAAAAAGACAAAATATCAGAGAGATGGGGAGAGTACATTAAAGACCTTTTTAACGATGACAGAAACAAAGAACACATTATAAGAAAGAACGTTGAAAGACCACCCATAAAGAAAGATGAAGTTAGAGTAACATTAAAAAGATGAAACCACGAAAAGCCCCAGGACCAGAAAATATTACTACAGAAATGATTGAAGTCCTAGAAGTTTTGGTACTGAAAAAATAAGTCCTCCTAAATTAATTCATGACACCGGCAAAAATCCCCAAAGATATGCCGAAATCAATTTTCATTGCTTGTACTTCCAAAGAAAACAGGGGCTATAGAATGCGAACTCCATCGTATAATCAGCTTGATGAGTCATGTAACAAAAATCCTATTAAGAATAATCATGATGAGTGCAAGGAACAGAATCAAAAGAGAAATTGCAGAAGAACATTGTGGATTTGTGGAAGAGAAAGAAACAATTATTGCCTTATACATCATAAGAACTATAACAGAGATGTTAGTTGAGTTGAATAAGGATTTATATTAATGCTTTGTTGATTATATCAAGGCTTTCGATTGAGTAAAACACGATGAATTGGGATCAACCAAATAGAAAGGCTCAATATTGATGGAAAAGTTCTAACAATAATCATAAATATTTATTGGGAACAAACAGCAGCAATGAGAATAGAAAACGAAATAAGCTCTTTCCAAAAGATAAAAAGAGGGGTCAGGCAGGGTTATGTTCTGTCACCAGATTTGTTTTCATTTTACAGCAAAATAATCATGAGAAACCTAGAAGAATGTGCTGGGTTAAATGTTAGAGGAAAAACGATAAACAACATTCGTTACGCTGATGACAGCGTACTAGTTGCATAAAGTGAAAAAGACCTACAAAATATTGTGAATATAATAGAAATGGAAAGCAAAAATAAAGGGCTGGAGCTAAATAGCAAGAAGACTGAAGTCGTGGTAATCAGCAAAAAACAAGAAATCCGCTCATGCATAATAACAGCAAATGGCACAACTTTGAGACAGGTTGACAAGTTTAAGTATCTGGGAACGGTCATCTCACCAGACGGCAGATGCACATCAGAAATAGCCAGCAGAATCGACCAAGCCAAAACAGCATTCATGAAGATGAAAAGCGTCTTTACTAACATATGCTTATCAATTATAATCAGGAAATGAGTTCTTGCATGTTATATAGAGTCGATACTGTCGTATGGTTGTGAGGCGTGGACAGTCAACACGCAAAATCAGAACAAAATTGAGGCAACTGAAATGTGGTTTCTAAGAAGAATGTTGAGAGTTCTACGCACAGCAAAGAAAACAAATGAGAAAGTCTTGAAGGAGGCATACACAAGAAGATCATTAATGATAAAAGAAGATTAGAAAAAGACAAGCTATATGTATATAGGACATTTTATGAGGAAAGAGAAATTAGAGCACCTGGTCACAACAGGAAAGTTGGAGGGAAAGGAAACACCAGGCAGACCAAGGAGAAAATATTGGACGGACGGTGGTAGTGACAAGGGATAGATTCGTATGGAGGGCCATGATCGCCAACACCTACGGCAGGGCACATGATGATGATGATGATGATGATGATGAGATGATGATGATGATGATGATGATGATGATATGATATATAAACATATATGTATTCATATATATATATATACATATATATGTATATACACCCCTCTGTAAGAAATGTACAGGAGAATTCAGTGACATGTGCACAGTGTGCACGCAACAGGAACACTCACACAAATCACAGCCTATTTTGCTAGAACAGCTTGTGTTTTCTAAGCCAAGTCAGTTCCTCCCTTACCCACCCTCCTCATTACCCACAGGACATGAACTGAAAAAGGACTGTAATTTCCCCATTCACTAGAACACTCCCTCTCCACCCCCATTCCCACCTCCACCCTCACCCCCATTCCTTTCTGATGACGTTTTGCAAAATCGAAGGATGAGTGTTGATTTGCATTCGTTGCCGTGTCACGGGAACCAAACGACTGTTTCAACAGTATGGAGCAACATGGAACCTTCAGTTCGCAAAAACAAAAAGTGCGCTTTTTAGGGAACAAATTGGTAAAAACATACATAGGACTCACGGGTATCATTGACAAAGTTTCAAAAATGTTTCTGACGCAATAATTACTCTCTCTCTCTCTTTCTCTCTCTCTCTCTCTCTCTCTCTCTCTCTCTCTCTCTCTCTCTCTCTCTCTCTCTCTCTCTCTCTCACATGGTTTGATGCCGAGTGTTTAGCTGAGCAAAAAAATGTAAGAAAATCTCTGAGATAGTTTAGACAATCAAAAGTAGGCTGTGCTTAATGGCTACCTGGCTGAACCTGTCTCTCAGTGCTGTGCTTATTATTTAAATGTAAGAAAGGAAGCTCAGACCTTGTTGGAAAAAAGAGCGTGCACATAAGGATGCAGATTTAAAGGCATAGACTGACTCCGGAAATGACTCAAACGAACTCTGGAGTCAAATTCGTAAACATGAACGGCGTGACATTATTGCCGATAATATCACAGAGTGGATAAATCATTTCGAGTCTGTTTTCAATGATGGATTTGACGATGAGGGGGAGTTTGTAAATGATGAAACAGATGAAGATATCAACGATGACGTACTTGACAGTGTAATCAATGAACAAGAAATAATAACAGCGATTAAACATTTGAAAACAGGGAAAGCTGTAGGATTAGATGGCACTATATCTGGAATATTAAAATGTGCGAAGCATGCGATAACACCGTATTTAAAAAAATACTTCAATGCTTTGTTTTATACAGGTACATTTCCGTTGAAATGGACAAAAGCCGTGGTTGTTCCTCTACACAAGAAGGGAAGCACTAATATCCCTGATAACTTTGGAGGTATTTCTCTTATGAGCATTCTCAGTAAAGTGTTTACACATATCATTAATAATAGATTAACAGTATGGGCAGGGGTAAATAATGTCATAAGCGAAGCGC
>JAPXFY010000013.1:76688750-76721250 GCA_030674185.1 Monoplex corrugatus | reverse complement strand
GATGTTCCACTGGCGGTGCGGACTGCACTCCTGCTGTTGGCGTAGATGGCCCGAATGTTGTCTAGCAGCTGGCCCTTGACGTCGTACTGCTCGATGACCTTCCATAGCTTGTCTCTGTTGACTCGATCAAAGGCCTTTTCTTGATCAACGAATACAAGATGGAGATCTCGGTCGTATTCGATCGCCCTCTCGCACAGTTGTCGGAGTGCAAAGATTGCATCGGTGCACCCTCTTCCTTTTCTGAAGCCAAATTGGGCGTCACTGAGATGTTCTGTTTTCGCTCGAGTGCGCTGCTCCAGGATCTTTGCGTACATTTTCCCTACATGGCTGAGTAGTGATATGCCTCTGTAGGTACTGCAGTCTTTCTTGCTGCCCTTCTTCTTCCATATTGGCACCACTATTGCATTTTGCCAGTCTTCTGGTACTTTTCTCTCCTCCCAAGCTTTCTGAAAGATGGTGGTGAGCCACTGAATTCCGGTTTCACCGCACACATGGATGGCTTCAGTTGTTATGCCGTCGTCTCAGCTGCCTTGCCTTTAGGACTGGTCTTCACTGCTTTTCTTACTTCACTCTCTAGGATGGTAGGTTCTGAGTGGTCTGGGTGGCTGGGGATGAACCGGGACTGTGTGTCTTGTGCCCGTACTCCTGATGGGTTGAGTAGGTCTTTGAAATAGTTTTCCCACCTCTTCACTATTTTCTCCTCTTCATGCAATGCTTCCCCGTTTGCATCGTTGATGATAGTGGTCGGATCGAAAGGTTCATCTCGCACTCTCATCGCTTTCACACTCTTGTAAAACTCTCTTGGGGAAGCTTTGCATGTTTCACAGAGTTTTTCACCATACTGGGTCCATGACTTTTCCTTTGCTGTTCTCACAACTTTCTTGCTGTGTCTTCTTGCAAGTCTGTACTTGATGTAGTCCTCTTCATCCTTTGACTTGACCCAGATCTTGCATAGTTTCTTCTTTTCCTTGATAGCATCCTTCACTTCTTTGTTCCACCAAGCTTGCCTTTCTGTTTCTTTCTCCTGTCTTCTTGGTGGCACAGGCTTCTTTTATAGTGTCCAGGAGGACTGTCTTGAAGATGCCCCAAGCTTCCTCTACGTTTAGTAATGTAGGGTCACTACAGTCCAATTTTTCACTGATGGTGCATCTGATCTGAGTCTGCACCTCTTCGTCTTGAAGCTTGTGCATGTTGAGTCTTTCCGGCTGTTTCTTCTTTTTGGTGAACCTCCTCTTCTTCTGAGTGACCAACGTCGTGATGATTGGCCTGTGGTCTGTGTTCAGGCCTGCGTAAGAGATGGCTCTTGAGTCTCTGATGTTGGTCCACATTCTAGATCTTGCTAGTGTGAAGTCGATTTGAGATGAGACGTCGATGTCGCTCCATTTGTACCAGGTGTAGATCTGAGTGGCTCTGTGCTGGAAGAAGGTGTTGGTGACAATAAGATCATGCTCTGCACACAGTTCCAATACATGGTTGCCGTTGTAGTTGCACGGTGTTCTGTGGTCACTGTGTGGACCAAGGTGTTTTGTCCATGGTGTTCTTCTCTCTCCGACTCTGCCATTGAAATCTCCCATGACGTACATGTCTTCTTGTCCGGGATGCTGTTGATGGTGTCCGAGAGTTTTTCGAAGAAGGAATCCTTATCCTCATCTGAGTAGGAGTCATTACATGGTGCATACACTTGAATTTAATTGTTGATCTTGTTGCCCTCTCTAATGCCGGTCTTCAGGAGTCTTTCTGAAATGAACTCCGTACTCACTAGGTCTTTTGCCTTGTCATGGAGTAGGATGAAACCCACGCCATGTGCTGCTCTCTGTTCCTTGCTTACACCGCTCCAAATGAGAACATGCCACCAAGCGTAACTCGTATCTAGAGGACACCGCAAGAGCTGTCAAGCTTGGAAGTCCTCGTACTCCTGGAAGCAACTCCCGTCCCATTCTAGTACAGTTCTGCCGGTAGATGGACAAAATGTTGGTGCTTGTAAACGAAGCACTGAGAGACAGCCTCAGGGAAAGTGGAATTAGGTAGCTTCTGATCTCACCTTGCGGCAGAGACAGACGGTCGAGTTTCATCGTGGGCTTGGTAAAATTCCATACATTCATAACGTAAAAATGCATGTGAAGGACAGAAACAAACATTATGACTATGCTAACGGTTATGACTACCCTTCAGCTGCCTCCTACTTTGACGAGCACTGGCCACAGGTTCAGTACGACAGACAATTGGTGCATGATGGCAGAAGAGAAGAACATCTTCACAACAGAATTTCATCAAGGAACAACATTGGACGTCAACACAGACCAGACATGAGACATTACGCTGTCCCTATGCACGGAGACAATCCAGACTATTGATA
The DNA here is from genome assembly GCA_030674185.1 of Monoplex corrugatus. NCBI lineage: Eukaryota > Metazoa > Mollusca > Gastropoda > Littorinimorpha > Ranellidae > Monoplex > Monoplex corrugatus. Next base: position 76,718,894 of record JAPXFY010000013.1, on the reverse strand, counting down.
GACAGGACAATTGAACAGAAAGGACCAGCAGGCATCCTGCACAGACTGTGATAACAGGAGTGAGTCCAGACCTCTGGTCCCTGGACCATATTCATACAGTGAAGTGATCAGACAACTGGAATCAAACCACAGAAGATTTGTTTTCCTAAAAGAAAACACTGGCACGAATTTCTGGTTTCCACCAAAATCAAGCAGTCAGCACCAAAGTGACCAGTGGACATCAGAGGGGCATAGAGCAGTCAGTTGCCCCTTCCCCACGCCATAACCTCTGTGCTCAGAACAGATGTAGCAGGATAGACTCAGGGATCCCTTCCCCAAGTGATGACCCCTATGCTCACAATAAAAGTAGCAGGATAGGACCCAGTGGTCCCTTCTGCATGTGACCCCTGTACTCATGACATATGCAAAAGTATAGACTCGGTGGCTCCTCCCCCACCCCACCCCGCTACGTGATGACCCTTGTGATGATGTTAGTCATGACACAAACAATGATGTACACGAAAATCAGCACAATGATCAAGATGACGTTCACACCAATGTCAGTGACAAAGACACCTCTATTATTGTTGCGGAAGGTCGAAAGTGTGGATGAGGTCTTCGATAAGAATGTGTGTGATGCGAGTGGCGAGTCAGGTGACATTAATGTTGAGACAGTGACTACCGATGAGGACACGGCGCTCAGTGACAGATCAGTCAGCTGCTCACACTGACGATGTAACACAAACAGACCAAACATTAAATGATACACACATAATAATAGAAAACGAACGTGACCACTATCAGCCTGTCAAACTCTCATGCTGATAATCAGGTTGTAGATTCTGATAATCTAGACACAACCCACAACATACGGACACCTGTCACTCATGATTTGCGACCTAGACGTATACTGCCTCTCACACACGGATAGACAGTAAGAGCAGTGTCTAAGCTCCACTAAGATCTAGCAGTCAGAGCACAACTACTGACTCGTTATAAGAAAATTCAAGTGAAAGATCTGTCAAATATAAGAACCAGATCCCAAATGTCTAAAAAAAATTCCAGCAAAAGTGGAGCTTGAAGCACTGAAAGACAGGATATCTGCTGGGCCACAATATCAGAGAAATCTGTACGATCTTCCATAGGCGATGATCATTCTATTTGGAATCTGAAGCCATCACCACTATCAGAATCTAAATGAGCTTGTCATGTAAATACTGCAAATCGCAGTAGAAAATGAAAATACTTCAGTCGCAAAAATTCACGAAGACCTGTTATCAGTATACAAGAATATACCGTGGATTTGGACATATATTCCTCCGTACGATTCTTTCTACTGGAACAGCCAGCAAGGCGCATATGGTATCCAGGTACTGGAGCAATGCTTTTTAGATTTATATGACGTGTGTTGATTCTTTTTTTTTCTTTTATTAGTAAAGAGGATTTAAACTCAAGAATAGCAAAAAAAATTAGTTTTGGTGAAGATGTAATAATGATTTCCATGTGAATATTTGTACCGATAACAGATTTCCCAGACCTTCACAGGGCAAACACACAAATGCATTTGGCTGTCTAATAATTGAGCTATGTTATATGTTTGAATGTATGATTTTGAATGGATTGTGTGAAACAGATTTTGATGGTGGCTGTATATACACTGTGTCCTCTGGGACTAGATTATTTCACTTACTTCCACTGATTTGTTTTCATATGTACACATCAAATAAATTGTTGTTGAGAATATGATGGATTCTGCTGATCACCTACCAGTTGTTATGATGGGTTGAAATTAAAAGTGATATTGTTGAGGTTAGGCCTTGGTGAAACAAGTCAACGCAAAAAGGAGGTTTGTGAGAAAATTATCCGGAAACATGAGCTGAAAGCATAGTTTTACAAAACTTTCAAAAGCAGAGATATTCAAGACAGACTTATATTGGCCACAAAAGTTTTACATTGCGATGTGGAAAGTGCTTTGAATACTTTTGTACAATGTCTTAAAGATGCCAGTGCCTGTTTATGAAACGTTTAAAATTAACCAGAACAAAAGATCAGAATGGTTTCAAAGGGGCTGCCAGCTAGTACATGTAAAAAAGAAACAAGGAAAAAGTAAGTTACTTTAAGAGAACTAGAAAGGAAGATAATAGAATTTCATATGTGGAAGTGAGGAAAAGTACAGACGTTTACCAAAGACGAAGAGACAAGCTTGTAGGAAGCAGAAAGTAGATTCGCTAACCATGGAACTGTCTAATTCATCACAGTTTTCGAAAGTGCTTAGAAATCTGGTTGTGAAAACAAAGACAAAGTCACGAATGATATTAGTTTTGATGTCTGATTCGATTATTTTAAGTATATCTTTCAAAATAATGGGGGACATGGTGATGAACATTGCGATATTAAGGCAGATAGAGAAGTAGAGCATCACTAAATAAAGATATATCTGAAGAGGAGGTTAAACGAGCAATTGACAAACTTAAACAAGTGGAATTGACAGCGTTTAAGCTGAAATGTTAAAAAAAATGTTGGAAAAGATGTCAGGTTTTTCTAACCAAACTGTTTGATATAATTATCGATTCAGGGATATATCCAGAAGACTGGTCCAAATCTGTTATCATTCCCATATACAAGAAAGGGGATCATGATAATTATGGAGGTGTATCTTTATTAACCATAATATCTAATGTTATACAACAATACTGAACATGAGAGTGTACACCTGGTTAGAAGATAATAATTTAATCTCAGAGAGTCAGGCAGGTTTTCGTAATAAACATTCAACTGTTGATCATATGTTCACTCTATATGCTATCATTCAGAAATGTATGGATAAGAAAGGAATGAAATTACATGTTGCTTCTGTCAACTTTAAAAAAGACTTTCGATTCTGTTAGCCTTGATAAACTTTTACATTGTCTAAAATATGAGGGTGTTAAAGGGAAATTTCTTACATGATTAATCGCAATGTATAAGCGATTGGTTTCATGTATCCGTGTTAATGATAATTTTTCAGAGATGTTTCAATGTCTGGTTGGTATAAGATAGGGCTGTGTCTTGAGTCCGACTTTGTTTTCGATATTTTTCGATATTTATCATTCATTTAGTAAATTGCATGGGTGACAAAGGCAAACATGCCATCCAGTTACTATCTGGAATTTTGAAAATATGTGTTTCTCTTTGCAGATGATGTGGTATTATTTTCATCTACACCAAATGGTTTACAGAATCCGCTGAACGTTTTAAGTACGTGGTTGTAACAACACGAAATTAACAGTAAATAGTGACGAAACAAAGTTTATGGTGTTTAGCGAAAAGAGGGTTTCTTGGAAAACGTGAAAAATGGCTGTACGAAGAAAATAAACAGGAAGTGGTGAATAGCCATTGATATTTCGGATTTAATTTCACAACTGTAGTAAGTGTCAAAAAAAACGTACGGCACATTTAGCGACTAAGGGGAAGTAAGATGTTATGCAGCCTGATAGGATTCTCCAAAAATACAAGGAAATGACAATGGGTACTTTCTTTAAAGTATTTGACGCGAATGCACAACCCATGTAAAACGAATGAACACATAGAAAAGGTGCATATAATAGCATGCAAAAGCTTCATAGGCGTACATATTAAGACACCAAACAAGATCATATACATTGGTCTGGGAAGATATCCATTTTTCGTGAACTCTGCTGTTGCATGCGTAAGACATTGATTAAACTGCTTCAAATGGGCATCGAAATATTACCACATAAAGCTTACCAAATGTTGATCTGTTTATCCCACAATAGACAAACATTATTAGAGACTGTGGCAGATAAAATGCTGTAAGACGTTCAACGCAAATTTTGCAAAAAGAAAACATTTCTGACATTGACACATACTGTTTCAGAGTTGCAATTACTCAATTCAGATTTAATGCACTACCGCGGAACACTTTCTACATCGTTATGCAGAGAGTGTTCACAAAAAGGCATGCCTTTTTTGCAAGACACATACTGAAAACGAATATCATTCTATATATGAATGTCCCACTTACACCGATGTTAGAGTAAAATTCCTCAAAGATTCGGCAAGAATACCATTGTATTTACTACTCCAAGCAACGAATCCTGATCATAGATACAATCATTCTGTCCATATTTGATTCTGATGCCATTAACAGGCATTTTTATCATCATTGTGATATAAACTGAAGTGTGCTTATTATGTGTTTTTATGTCTTCTGAGAGAGACAGACAGACAGACAGACAGAGACAGAGACAGAGACAGAGAGACAGAGACAGACAGACAGACAGAGACAGACAGACAGACAGACAGACAGAGAGAGAGAGAGAGAGAGAGAACTTTCGACAAAACACAACAAAAGAAATCTAATTACTAAAATGCCTACATTAATGAGCAGTCCTTTTTTAACCTTTGTACTTTGTCAATTTTTACACATCATGTGATTTCACATAAAACCCAAAAACAAAAGGCTGTACTTCTATGATCGTGATTCTAAATCGACAAATTGTTTGACACATGAGCAAAGCTTTCTTGGCATTTGTTGGATCTAACAGGTTTATCTCATTCCGTGCAGGAAAGTACAGTTTGCTTTTGGTAAAAATGAATCAAACTGATTACAATATGTAGCAAACATTCTTCATCTGACTAAGATGTGGAGATTTTTGTTCTCTTTACCAAATCCGAAAAAAAAACATACAAAAGGTGCATGCGTTTAACTAATTTTATGTATTGTCAGTAGACATGAGTCATACTCATCCTTCCAAGTATTGGCGATGACTTTGTTTGTTTGTTTGTTTGTTTGAAATGATGTATTTACCAGCATATCATTTGTTTCAGGCTATGGTGTTAGCTGAATTCTTGCTTCGATCGTCAATGTCGTTCAAACATCACTTTATGAATATCACATTTTCCATTTAATGGAGGCGGTTTTCTTTGAATTAACAAAAGTATTGTTCATCATCATTATACTACAGCATTACTGCTTGGAATGTTGGCTGTCCGCACTGCACGCCGGGTCTCTGCCCTCCACATCTGTCTTTCCTCAACCATGTTGAAAATATCTGAACTGCTAGGACCTGCCTACTCCTTCCTCTTTTGCCCTTGACTTTTCCTTGATGACATCAAATCTATCGTGAGACTGTTTTTTTCTGCACATATATCCAAAGAAGTTCAAGTTCTTTTTATGGATGACCTGTACAAATTCTATTCTCTCCAGGTTTTCAGCTCTTCGAGTATGCTCTTGCCACTTCTGTTGTCTTTCTAGCTCATCCTTCAGAGTCGTCTATAGAATCACATTTCAGTTGAAATTATTTTCTTTATTTCCTTTTTTTCCTTTTTGATCGTCTATCCTTCAGCTTCGTATGTCATAATGGTCCAGACCAGACATCTCAATATTCTCATTTTCAGTTTTGTGTCTCTCATTTTATCTCTCCAGGTGTTTGTTAGATCTATCATCCGTTTCTTTGCCATGCCAATTCTGACGTTGATGTCGGTGGAACAATCTTAATCAATACATTTGATCAATCCTAAAGATTTGAACTGACTGATTTTCCCACTTTCTCTTGGCCTATGTAGATGGATTTAGCGGGACGAGGCAAATGTGTGAAAATGTGGTTTTCTTGGCATTCAGTTTAAGAGATTGAAAACAAATATGGCTGCCCACGTTCAAGAAAACTATCTCAAATCATTTCAACCAATCAGACCACTCAACAACATCCGAGTGAAAGTTCTGTGGCTTCCATATGGTAACAGCACCACAGACGGGAAAGACAGAGAATCCCATCTCACAGATAAACTTGAAATACGCAAGCCACATGGTCTCAATGACAAAGCATAAAGATTCCCTCAACAGAATTCACAATGTACTTTTATCCGGACAGGGCCCTTTGTGCATGTTCTTTTACCTTGGTGTGTTTATTTGTGCGTGTGTATTCGCTCGAATGTATAGGTATTAGCTTCTTTGTCCTTCACGTATATTTTTGAATGAATTTATATATACACTCTTCTTTCAATGTGCCCTTGCATATTTTACCTCGATAATGATTTGCGCTAATTTCGTTCCCCCTCTCCATATCTTATCCTACAGAAATAGACCAAATTACTATTTTCTCATCTCAGTAAGGTCTTGGCTTTGTGGCTGCATGCATGTCTCTTTCTTTCATTTTTGTTTTAATCTGTTTTGATTCTCCTTTCACAAGACAGACCCAGCCGTGTCTGCCTAAAGAGTTTTACTAGTTAGATAGTTTACATTCCAAAAACTACTCTTAGCTAATGCATCATAGTTTTTGTTTTAGCCCTGGACCCTCTTCAGGATAAAACAATTTTAATATGGCATGACCACGTTTCAAATTGCAGAATTCATCTCATTTCCCCTCTGACATCATATTTAATCACAAACACATAATGATGTCGTTTTAGTTCTTTTCTCTCACTGGACGAAGCAACAGGGGAGTTTCAATCTTTTGCTTCTAATTTTTGTATTTGGTGTTTGTTCAGTTGTGATCTTACGTGTACATAGGACCAATTGGCCGAAAATTTGCGTCTGTCTTGTCTGGTTGTATTAAATGCGCGTTCTAAATCTATGTTTGTTTGTTTGTTTGTTTGTTTGTTTGTTTGTTTGTTTTCGTGTTTTTTTCTGATTCAGTTTAAGGTGTTTTTTCTTCACTGATCTTATTCAGGATATTTATCATATATGGTGCCTCCTGGTGATCGTTTGCACAGAGTGTTGTGTAGGCAGCGTACTTGAGATCTGATGTTTCTCTACGTGCTACTTTAATGCCGTATTCTTCCATGTTGGAATCCCTCATAACCTGTTCGGTACATGTAGGCCTACTGAACATTTGTGACGACAGAATACATCCTTGGCGCACACCTTTCTTGGTGTTAAATGGTTCAGTATGTTTACTATCCCATTTGATTCTGGCACTCTGCTCTTCGTAAAGAGATTTCATGAGAGCAACCAGGTGTGTTGGAAAACCCATTGTCTGAAGAGTGGCAAACAGCTTTCGATAGCTAATACTGTCGAATGCCTTGCTGTAGTCAATGAAAATGATATGCCCCTTCTCCTGAGTCTCTGTGATCTTTTCCATGAGTACCTGCAGGGTGAAGAGCATGTCTCTGGTTTTTCTATCTGGTCTAAAACTCGCTTGTTCTCCATCTAGCCTTTGCTTTGAGTCAGTTTAAAACAATGTGTAGCACTTTACTTGTGTGGCTTACCAGTGCCTTTCTCTGTAATGCCCATATTCTTGTGTGTCGCCTGCTTTATGAATCATCAGTAGTTCCGGATGTTTCCACTCTTACGGCCACTTGAACGTATTCCATATTATGCGGCAGAGAGGCATGAATGAGTTGGATTCTTGTTTTACTACTTGCCTTGATCATCCCTGCTTGTATGAAGCCTAGCCCTGGGATTTCCCGTTACTTAGTTTTTATATCGGTGTTTCGACTTCGTGTAGAAACGAAGGTGGCTCCAAACGTTTTACTTTTATATTTGCAACGGTGTCATCTGTGTTGTAACAACTGAACATATGTCTGGTCATCTATGTTGTTACAACTGAACATTTGTGTGCCCTATTTTGTCTAGCACTTCATTATTATGAGGATTTGATTGTCAGCTGTTTTGATGGCTCTGAGGGCGACCGAACTTCACCCAGTGCGTCCGTGGTAACAGATAGGAGAATGGCTTTCAGGTATGGGGGTTAGCTGCGAATAAGGCCTACCCAAATAATCAGTGGCAGACAAAAGAGTGGCAGTTCCAGCGGGGAGGCTATGGTATAATGATGGAGCCCATATTCTGTTAATTAAAAGGTCTTATAATCCAGGTCTGTCTGGCGAGCAAAAACGCCAGCAAATATCTCCACCCATCACACTGAAGTCCTGGCAGGAGGGGATAGATGAATCCAGAAGGCAGCTTGAGTATCTTTGGAACTGATTTTTGTTTTCACGGTCGTGGGCAGATGATTTCTTCCTTGAAACAATGGCGAGGGCCTCGGCACAGTAACTGCACCGTGTTTCCAGAAAGCAATGGCACGCTCTTGGAAGTAAACTTACCAATAACCCGCATGAACTAGCATGGAGAATTCTACAAACGAAGAAGGACCTGCCACAACTGCGATCCCCAGAGTTGCTATTGTCTAAATTTCACCTGGAGAGGGAGTAATCCAGTCAGGAACGACATCTGGACATGATGAGGTCAACTTAAACCGGATTTGGAGGACGACAGCTGAAATGGGTGAAACCGGCTGCACCAGTGAGGGCTCCTTGAAGAATACTTAAAGAGACAGAAAGAAAAGGTAACAAAACATGCACGGACGATAGTGTCTGCTATCGTTACATTTCCCCTTTAAAGGTGTTTATCGTCCCTTGAAAACTACTCACGCATTCCAGTGTGTGAAACATTAAGTGTAAGATTATTTTGATAACGAAGGGGAGGTAACTATCCTTGTCTCTGTTTCAGTTTCAATCCTTGTGGCGGGCAGGTGCCTTTACAAACCGTTTGCAGCGGGTCTTCCTGGGAGGTGCGGACGTCTGGCCGGGTCTACTGCCCCTGGGGGCTGGACCAGACTGGGTAGAAGCTGGCCTGCTGGATTTGCTGGGCATGGGGTTTCAGGAAGATTTGGAATTGTTGCCTTTGCTGGAACGAGAGGAGAATGGCTCTGGATATGTTTTAGACTGGATATAGATAATATCAGGAACTGGATGGAAGCGATAAGAGGAGAAGGAATAGGGCACTGCATTAGTTTCAGATGCCCACGGTTCCATCTGTACATACCAGATGGAAACCCAGTGATGTACGAGCGTGATGCAATCTTGCTGTGTATTCTGGCTGACTTTGCCCACACATCTCAGGCCTGGTTCATGGATACTTCACCTGGTTGATTGAAAGTCCTCTAAATTCTGGGATCTTGCGCTGGTCGTAAAAGACTTTGATAGCCTCCTTCTTTGCGTCATGACTGATTACAGCCTGTTTAATCAGCGACTTTCGGCTCTAGATTCTTTGGTAAAGTTGGATGAGATAGCCCATGAACATTTCTGTCAGATTTGCCCCTGTAACTGTAGAAGGTGATGATCTGCGCGTGAGCAAAGCCAGAAAAGGGTCTTTCTGGGAAATAATCTTCTTTACACCTTCGCCACCCTTTCTGTCTCCCCATTAGCCTGAGAGAAATAAGGGCTTCTAGTGATAAGATGAAACCCTATTTCTTAGCAAATGCTTGGAACTGCAGTAAACTGGCGTCCATTATCTGTCATTAGAGTCTCCAGCATGCTGTGATGTGCAGAGACATCCTTCATTTTCTTAATAACGTTGCAATAGTGGCTCTTGGGAGATGGGAACTTTCCAGATATCTTGAATATTAGTCCACTGGGACCTGGGATTGATCTCATTTGTAGTCGCATAGGTCTGCAGCCACCTGCTGGAATGGGCGATCAGGAAGCTGAGTTGTCAGGAAGGGTTCTTTTGCATGCGTCGATTGAGTTCTCGCCCATCTCTGTGCTGTCGATGCCGATGCCTGACCACTATATCGACTGTGAAGCTCGTTCTCGACACTTCGTTATGCCTAAGTGGCCGTCATGAATCCTCATCAGAATTTCATTTCTCATCTTCCGCGGGATCGCGACCCAGATGCCTTTGTTAAGCACGCCTCTGCTAACGCTCATTTCGCTTCTAGCTGAGAAGAACCTCTGTAAGTGCAGGAGCAACCTTTCTGATGTATGCCGGCCATCTGGCTGCTGTATGGTGTAGTGCTCCATTCACTAATTTGTCCCGACTAGTTTCTTTAACTATCTCTTTGAGTAGTCTGACAGCTGGCCACGTAGAACTGATCGTGTTGACACGAGCAGCTATGTCATCTTCCATTGTGGAAACTGAATCCACTTGCCGTTCTTGTGCAGATCTAGAAAAGGTATCTGCCGCAATTAGGTGTTTTCCTATTGTGAACTTATCTTTGACATTGAAACGCTTGAGTCTGATCAGAAGCCTTTGGCAGCAAAGCGGATTAACGTAAAGATTCTTGGTATTTATTAACGGTATCAGTAATTTGTGGTCTGTCTCCAACTTAAAAGTTTCAAATCTACAAGATATCTCACATTTTTCACAAGTCCATATAGCTCCCAGGCATCTCACTTTCATCATTGTGAACTGCATTGACAGAAGTAATGCTCTGCTGGTGGCACACAAGCCAAATATGTCCGTATTTCCCACAGTTCCTCCAGGACTTCCCTCTGGCTGAACATTCTTGTCTGTTAAGATGAGCACCATCATCTCTGCCTCCTCACGTTGAGAACCACTAGTAGGCCTACATGGTGCGCTACGAAGATCGTCGCCAGTATGATGGCCGCCACGCAAATTGGAACCACTTGGCTGCCTCTTTAGGAGTGGTCTTGGTTACTGCCGCCACCTCTGTCACCTCAGCAGGCACACCTTTGTCCTGACTGTACAGCATCCACTAATGTTCTGAGCTCTGACAACTGCTGCTTAACTTGTTCATGTTGCCGGGACGAGCAATAGCATTTTCAAAAGGTCTGCTTTTAACTTTTCAAAGAACTCAGGGTCTCTTACGCCAATGACTAATCTATCAAGAATAGCACTCTCTTTGTTGTCAAAGTCTGCAGGCTCTGCTAGTTCGTATAGCGCTCGTATAAATTGCTCAGTGTTTTCACCAGATTGCTGAAAACGCTGGTGGAATACTACTCGTTCGTGAACGATATTTTTCCTAGGAGTAAAATGTTCGTCGAACTTGTTCATGACGTGATCGAACACGTTCTCTTCAATGACGAAAGTTGCTTTTTTTTTTATTCCGCATCCACTGAAAAGACATGCAATGGCCTGGACATCAAATGATTCATTTCTCAATGTTGATGCTGTGCAGTAGGCTACCTCATGAATCGTTGTGGTCATGTCAGCCCACTGTCTGATGTGGAGAAGTGAAATGACGTGAGGGATTTGAATGACATAGTTGCGATGGAAATCCAGTCGAGGAAAGTTCTTATCCAACTTGCTTCAACCACGCTGTTGCCATGCAATGGGCCGTAGAACTAGCGGAGAGCAGCCTCGCAAGATGAACTCAGGTCTTTCTTCAAAGAACTTGTATCAATTCAAACTAACAATAACTCCGACTGGTAGTTGACCACGGACAAGCAAAAACATAAACATTTCCCAGACTCCCAAGTATGCGCGAACGATATGTCGTCGCCTGACTGGACGGGAAATATATACACAGTCACGTAGAAGCTGAGCATGTGCAGTCGATACAGCGTCTGCTATCGTTACAAACTGTAAACCCATTAACAAATCCGGACGGATTTGGTAGTGTTATAAAGAGATGCTTTATTTGAGACATGACTAGCGCTCTGATCACTGCAATTTTACCCTGTGAGACACGCTCTCTCTTGGTCCATATTGTAAGAATTGTTTGATTTCTTCTGTTTATTGTTTCAGTGAACTGCACCAATAATATTTATATTCATGCCATGAAAATGTACTGTATGAAACTTCACAAATTATTGGATCTCAACAGAAGTATGTCTATAACCTGACATCTTTTTAGATTACCTATCAGTGTATATTTTCAGTCCAGACATTCTACAAAATGTGTGCAGGGTTTTTATTGCTTTTTTAGTTATTCTTTTGTCGCTATCTAAAAAACACGCTGCGTTACCTGCAAACTTGGTCAGAAACAAGTGGCTATTTCAGTCTTAATCAATGGGACAGTAATTGTGTCATATCTTGACACTTTCTGACCTCATATGTAATAAGAAATATCTTCCTGGATTCAAATTAGTACTCAGACTTGTTTGCTCGACATAAAAAAATTAAAGCCGCTTCCACAGGAGATCCATAGAAGTTTCCAATCAGCATGTGTACCATTTCAACATTCCATCACGTCTTACTGCAGCAAACAGTCCCTGTGAAATTTTTCTCATGCAAATCTGGCTGTATAATTGGTGCCACAAAATTCATTCTTTCGCTTTCACTTAAATGGATAAACCAATACAGACGGAAGTGAGCATATGTATTTTAGTGGTTAATTTCAAATCTTGTTTGTCATGATGATTTTTGCTGACCAGATGTATTCATTGTTTTCCAGTTGTAACGCTTACTGTTTTCTGGATCTCAGATACAAGCACTCTCTCTCTTTCTCTCTCTCTCTCTCTCTTTCTCTCTCTCTCTCTCTTTATTTTTCTGTGTTCCTCAATACAGGATAGTAAATCTAATAAATGTCTAGACTTTGTCTGAACAGACAATTGACATGAGAAGTGAAATATTAAATATGAGTCTGAACTGAAAGATATGATAGCAGCTACAAAGTCTTGACATTTTATCTGTATCCATGCCCTTTATAGTGACACATGCGAATCCCCTTTTTATGAACAAGTGGGCCTTCTTTCAGCTCTTATTCTCGGTTAAAGAATCTGCAGCAGAGTAAAGATTTCTCATAGACAAATTTTCCCATTACTTAGAGGTACGCGCGGAATAACCTAATAACATATGGGAGACAAACAGAAGACAGACAGCCAGAGACAGAGAGAGTGCAGTGGAATGACGGACAGAAACACAGAAGAAGAGACGCAAAATACTGACAAGTCCTGAGAGAGAGGAGGGGTGGTGGTCTGTGGGCGGGGGAGGAGAGTAGGGGATAAACTGAATGGTGAAGAGACGGGAGGAGAACCGATAATATGTACCCAGGCGGGACAGATGACTTCATAAAATCCTACTCGCTCTATCACACTGTGGCCATCCATCCCACTTCGCCTCTCCACCTCCTGTCCAGCCCTCAGGGAATAAGACCATGTGACTTGATTATTTGCGCATGCCTGATGGGAATAGGAAGGACAGGAGTTCATGGGAACTACGTCCTCCCACACCCTGATTGCTTTCCTCTCCATCTTTCTCTCGCTGATTTTTTCCAGTGAGCTTCAAAAGGAAATTGATGAGTGAAGAGGGTAATGGTTAACTGTGCAGGCTGAAAGGGGGCTGCCCATCTGTGTTGCTGAAATTGTGTTGTCTTTGGCAAAAGAAATTTGCCGCTTCAAAATGGCAGTAAAGTGAAAACTCGCTTCTTGAGAAGAGAAGAAACAGCTTGAAACGGAATACTAATTGAAAAAGATGTCGTGAAAAAGATAAGCAGAGTAGACTGAGGAAAAAAATTAAAACCAAAAATATTGCTTTAAATTGTTTTCAAATCTGTGGAAAATGTTCGGGACAGGTCAATGCAATAAGAAAAGGAGAGGAAAAGAGAAACATGTAAGACAGACATAAAGAGAGAGAGATAGAGGTGGAAAGACAGAGAATAAACTGGCACAAAGACAGAAAGAGACAGTCAAAACTTAGAGACAGGCAGAAAAACAGAGAGAAACGTACAGAGATATAAACAAACAGCGGGTGGGAAGAGGACAAATATGTACCCAGGTGAGACATATGGCTTCATGAAACCATATTCGCACTATCTCACCAAGCTTCAACTCCCAAAACTCTCACCAATACCACAGGAAAGAAAACGACTGGGAAAAGGTGAGGTCACGTGCTTATCAGGCATACCTTGTCTGTCTCTGGATTGCGCCACGTTAAAAATATCCCTAAGTTTGATTTTAAAAGACAGCAGTTAACACCAAGCACGTTATTATCTTTTCAAGTCTAAATGTAATTAAAAAATCTTTCCTACAGGCATGATCACTTTTTTTCCTCCAAACTTTATCCCAGGGCATTCTTCTAGGTTTCTCGTGATGGTTTCGCTTTAAAGTGAAAACAAATCTGGTGACAGAACACAACCCTGCCTGACCCCTCTTTTGATACTTTGGAAAGAGCTTACATCGTTTTGTATTCTCATTGCTGCTGTTTGTTCAATACATATTTCTGATTATTCTTATATCTTTTCCATCAATACTGAGCCTTTCTACCTGGTTGATCAATTTTTCATGTCTTACCCGATCTGAAGCCTTGGTACAATCAACAAAGCATAAATAGAAATTCTTATTCAACTCGACTGACTTCTCTATGATAGTTCATAGGATGCATATGGCATTAATAGTTCCTTTCCCTTCAACAAACCCACACTCTTCTTCTGCTATTTCTCTTTTGATTCTGTTCTTTGGACACTACCACACACTATACCAGCTCCTGCATAGCTATGCATAGCTATCAGGAGATCATGATTATTCTTAATAGAATTTGGTTACATGACTCACCAAGCTTATCGTTTCCCTTTTCCTCTCCTTTTCTTATTGCATTGACCTGTCCGGAACATTCTATAGCACCTGTTTTTTTGTTGTTGTTTTTTGTTTTTTGGTTGTTGTTTTTTTTGGAAGTGCATGCAATAAAATTTGATTTTGACATGTATTTGTGGATTTTTCCTGTGATATAAATTTCATTCAGGAGAACTGTTGTTTTTTCATTACCAAATTCTTCTAGGGCCTCGATCATTTTTGTAGTAATATTGTCTGGTCCTGGGGCTATTCCCGGTTTCATCTTTTTCAACACCACTCTTACTTCATCAGTCATTATGAGTGGTCCTTCTTTCGTATAATGTGTTCTTCTGTCATCGTATAGAAGGTCTTTAATGTACTCTAATATAATATAATAGAAATAGAAAGCAACAATAAAGGGCTAGAGCTAAATAGCAAGAAAACTGTAGTCATAATAATCCGTAAAACACACACACACACACACACACACACACACACACACACACACACACACACACACACACACACACACACACACAAATCCCCTCATGCAAAATAACAGCAAATGGCACAACTTTGAGACAGGTTGATAAGTTTAGATATCCGGGAAAGGTCATCTCACCAGACAGCAGATGCACATCAGAAATAGCCAGCAGAATCGACCAAACCAAAACAACATTCAAGAAGATGAAAGGCGTTCTTACCAACAAATGCCTATCATTTAACGTCAGAATATAGAACTGATATTGTTGTACGGTTGTGAGGCGTGGATAGTCAACACACAAAGTCAGAACAAAATTGAGACAACTGAAATGTGGTTTCTAAGAAGAATGTTGAGAGTTCCATGGACAGCAAAGAAACAAACAAGACAGTCTTGAGGAGGCAAAGAAGATCATTAACAAAACAGTTATGAGGAATGTGAAATTAGAGCACAGGAAAGCTGGATGGAAAACGACACCAGGGAGAAAATACTGGGCGGACTTGCAGGGTGGCTGAGGGTGGAAGATGTACTGCAGCGACAAGGGATAGATTCGTACGGGGGGGCCATGATTGCCAATGCTATGCGGCAGGGCACATGATGATGATGATGATAATGAGGCATGATCATAAAAAGTGAAATCTACTGATGGCTTGTACAAACTTGAAAATCGCATCTGGACAAACATCTCTGAAGGGGCTCTAAAAGGAGGCTACAGTACAGTGCTAATATCTCACATCGAACAGGTCAACAGAAAGGTGTTTAATGCTAAGTGGCTAGTCACACGGTATATACCATGGCGCAGCGTCATTTTTTTAAATGTACGAGTGAGTGTAGGATTTGTGATCCATGCGTAACCTGCAAAACATCGTCTCCCTTTTTTTCCCCAAAACCAGATTGGAAAATTTGAGGTCAGTGTGGGTTTAGAAAAGTTTGATGTCTGGTTGTTCCAATCTTCCTACCAGAGGTTTTTCACACGAGTGGTGCGGGGATCGTGAGGGGAAAAAAACATGGAGAAAGGCGAATAAAACAGATCATAGATGAAAAGCTTTCAATGAAAAGAATGCTTCGCTTTTTGTTTCGTGAGAAAAAAAATCAAGAAAAGGGAATGAAAAGAGATCGTGGATGAAAAGCTTTCAGTGAAAAGGTGGTTTGCTTTTAAAACAGAGTACATTTACCAAAGAAGTCTAAGGAATAAAGAAAGGGATTGACTATTTATATTCTTGCAAAGTAGCGCTAGCCCAAGGAAGGTATACATGGAGGCACAACCAAGTTCTGAAAGTGATCACAGATGTGGTTAGCGAAAAAACCATGACCCCAAACGCACCAATTGCTATGACAACGTTCTACAAAGCAGGAGGGAAACAGGTCTGGCCCGAAAGTGCTATGACAACCAGCACATTGCCAAAGGGTCTTCTGGATGGAGCAGTCGACTGGAGGGTACAGCAGACCTCCCAGAGTGGAGAAATTACCCAGATGTCATCAGCAAGACAGGCATGAGACCAGACATCGCTCTCCACTCTGACTCCTCGAAACAAGTGATTCTGATAGAACTCACTGTGCCATACGAAAGCAGAATGGAAGAAGCACATATCTACAAGACCGAAAAATACGCCGGTCTTGCCAGCACCCTGAAGAAAGCAGGTCTGCGGGTCAAAATCTTCGCCATAGAGGTCGGGGCAAGAGGGTTTGTGGGCACCTCCGCTTATGATCTCATGAAACAACTCGCCATTTCTGGGAAGAAGAGGACTAGAGCCCTTAAAGCGATGGCAGAGGCAGCAGAAAGGAGCTCAAGCTGGATCTGGGCAAGGAGGAACCAAAAGTGAACTTCATAAGGATTAAATTCCCTACAGATGATGTGTGCCCCGTTAGCACATTGGTAAAACCGCGTACCGCAGTTCTGAAGCGCAGAATCGCCCAGGTTCGCTCCCGGGCGTGGGAAAAAAAATAGACAACAGCAGAAGGGCATCCAGGAGTCATGACCTGGATGTGGCCCGGCCCCCCGAGAGTGTAAGGAATTCAGGGCCGAAACACTTGTCTAAAGGGGGTTACTTCTCTGAAGACCTTCTGTTGTCTAGCTCTCCCTAGAGTTTCTTTCTACCAGCCCAACCGTCAGGACATCAGGCTGTATGGTTCAATAAATCTCAGCACTGTATGACTCTATAAATGTCAGCCCAACCGTCTGGACATCAGACTGCATGGCTTAATAAATATCAGTTAGCACTATATGACTCTATAATTCATTTAATAATCTGAAACTCAACAAACAAAAAGTAGAGTAATCAGATAAAAACTTTTGTATTACACGGGTCAGAGAGCCAAGAGTCCAAAAACTTTTTCATCAAAACACAAGAAATACAAGAACCATCAACGATCAAATACTCTCTCTCTCTCTATCTATCTATCTATCTATCTATCTATCTATCTAATACACAGAGAGAAAAAAAGAGAGAGAGAAGAATGACATGACAAGAAAGACAGAAACAGAAAGAGACAATAACAGATAAGCAGACAGAGACACAGAGAAAGTGATAATCATAAGTAAAGAGGAAGATGTGTGACAAAAAAGACATAAGCAGTGAAGCAAGACAGACGATTTCGTAAACCCCTACCCATTCTATAATACTATGCAACAGTCATCCACCACCATCCTCCCTCCAGCTCCTGCCCTGCTTTGAATAGATCAGACTATGCACTTTGATTATCTGCGCATGCCTGATAGGAACAGCTCCCCAACTGCTTTCCTCTTCATCTTTCTGCCCTTAGCTGATTTTTCAACGAGCTTTGACGGGGAACTGACAAGTGGAATTGGTAATGGTGAAGGCTGCAGGCTAAAGAGGGGCTATCGTTCTGAGTTGTTGAAATCTGCGTCTTTGGTAAACAGAATCTGGCATTCCACAATAGCTCCAAATTGAAAAACAATTCCACTAAGAGAGAAAAAAATCTTCAAAAGAATTCTGGATGAAAATGAAGAGATAAAAGGCGGAGAAGAAAAGGAAGTGGATGAAGAAAAATTAAACCATCACATCCTATAAAAATTGGCAAAAATGCAGAAAAAAGTGGTCGAGAGACTTGGACTTCGTGTAATTTATTCATGTAGGCCATAATCCCTCATGAAAGGGGTGTGAAATACGAAGCAAATTTCAACCAAACCTTTGGCAAATTCATAAAGTGTTTACTCATCGGGAACATTTAATCATTCACAAAATGACAACAACAACAACAACGACATAAGCTACAAATAAATGAATGCACATGAATCTACAAAAAAAAATCTCTTTTCAAAACATTTATACAAAAATACTAAGCTTCTTATCATTTTTTCACCTTTTGTCGGAAGGAGTTGAATGATTTAGTTTGACTGAAAATTACAGAGAAGGAAAAAGATGATGGTACGAAGAGGAAAAGGCAGAGTCAGAGGCAGAGGCAGACATGTGAACAAAAAGAGTTACGGAGGAAAGAGGCGGACAAAGAGATGAAGAGGTGCCAAAAAAAAAAACCAAAAACAGACATCGTGAGTGGACTAGTGGCTTCATAAAATTCTGCTTACTCTGTCATACCATAAACCAACACCAGTGAACTTCTGCCTGGACCTAAGACGATCAGAACATACGTGCCGAAAGGAACAAGAAGAACAGAGGGTTCACAGGAAGCAGTCACTTTCCTTATATCTTTCTCTCCTTGGTCTGTTTTCCAACTGAGCTTTGACGAGGAATTGATGACGGGAAGTAATGATTAAATGTCAGGCTGAAAAGGAGCTATCGATCTGAGTTGCCGAAATTGTTGTCTTTATAAATGAAAGATGGCACTTCAGAATAGCACCAAATTGAAAAATTCCTTTCTCTAAGGAGAAGTATTTTTTTCAAATCCCATAAAGAGGAGGACGGAAGGAGAAAGAGCAGACAGACAAACACGTATGAAATACTTTTTTTCATTCTTTTGAAATCTGTAGAAAGAGTGCCAAAAAGAGTGGAACAGCGGCACAGGGAGAAAGAGACAGAGACAAACATAGAGACATACAGACACACACAACAATGAGAGACAGAGAGAAAAATACATGGGTTGAGAAGAAGGACGAGGAGCAGTAGTATGTACGCAGGCGAGACAGATGACTTCATAAAGGTCTACTCGCTCCATGACACCATACACCTGCACCCTCCCTCCCCCACCCCCCACCCCTCACCGCCTTCAACATATACCCCTCCTTGCCCTGAGCAGCGTTATTACCTGACAGAGAAAAGATACAAGTACATCGCAAACACGCTCCACACAACTCCCTTTTCTCAATCGTTTTCTATCCTTCTTTCTCGATCTTCCATTCGCTGATTTTTTTTACTGAACTTCAATGAGAAACCGAAGACTCAAAAAGGCAATGTTTTAAGTCCTGGGCTTGAAAGGGCCCTATCAATGTAAATAAAGAAACTCTTTGTCCTTGGCAAATGAGAGCTAGCATTTCAGAGTGGCATTAAATTGAAACAAAATTACACTAAAAGACAGAATTAAGAATCGAAAAATATTAGTAAGAAAAAATATGGGGGAATGGGAGAGAAAGAAACCGTGAATGAAAAGATTTCAATAGAAAAACTGCTTTTCTTTAAAAGAAGGTCGTGAAAATGTATAAAACAGGTAAGACAATTGGACTGAAAGATCAAAACAATTCTAGGCGAAAGAAAGGGAGAAGAGAGAGAGAGAGAGAGAGAGAGAGAGAGAGAGAGAGAGAGAGAGAGAGAGAGAGAGAGAGAAAATTCAAAACTCAGAACTTTAACGTACATCGGCCTTAGGCCACAATACAATAGTCAATGGGGGTGGAGAGGAAAATAGGGCTTTTTGTACGAATTTCAAGATGCGTAAAATTACATCATCGAAAATTGTACCTTTCAATGCTTTCCTCACTTCATGCTTCATCGATGTAACAGTTAACAGATTCTTCGTTTGCTGACCCGATCTAACAATTAATGAAGAAATATAGTCATCAGTATTTGACTATCAACAAGCTTAATCAGTCCAGCTGGATAGCACTGCTGCTTGCAGCTATGCGAAAAGGAGAGCAAAATACGTAAATCTCTCTCTGTCAATACGTAGCTTGTCCATCAGCAAACCCTACGTTGTACCTCTTCGTGGCGACATGTGGTAACTGAGCACCTCACGGACTCAGGCTAAACTTGAGGGACTCGGAGGAAGTCTGGCCCCCAGAAGTGCGGCACGCAGGTCCACCGACATGTGGACATGCCCTGGTGCCCACGAACCAGAACCCCAACTATAAGTAGATAGCACCACTGCCTTGTGGGTGTCTCCGGTGAAACCAAGGCTAAAGGAGTAAACCCTGACAGAAAGAAAAACACCACTGCCGTGAAGGTAATCGTATACTCCCAAGATTGTCATGGCCGGCCAAAATACGAAAAAGAAAAACAACGTAAATAGGGGCTCCTGTGCAGCACCATCGTGCGGTAGGTGACACCCGACCGTCAGCAAGCTACTGCGATAAAATTAAAAAATATCAAAATTGCAACGTGATATGTCAGGACATTGCTGCAAAGGGGAAAACTGGAAATTTGTGAAGATGGAAGAAAGGCTTAACATCTATATTTTAGGATTAGGGGAAGTGAAATGGAAGGGGAGAGGCATGATAACATCTGGCAAGTATCACCATCATAATCAGGTGCCTTGCCGCATGGCGTTGGCGATCATGGACTTCCATTTTTCTCTATCTCTTGTTGCCTCAAGCATCTCTTCTACGCTCCTTGTCCTCAGCCACTCTACAAGTCTGTCTAGTACCTTCTCCCTGGGTCTACCCGGTGCTCTCTTTCCCTTCAGCTTTCCCGTCGTGACCAGGTGCTCCAATTCCACCCACCTCATATAATGGCCTATAAATATTGCCTGTCTTTTCCTGATCTTTCTTATCAATGATCTTCTTGTGTCTGCCTCCATCAAGACTGTTTCGTTTCTTTTCTTTGCTGTCCATGGAACTCTCTACATTCTTCTTAGAAACCACATCTCAGCTTCCTCAATCTTGTTCTGGCTTTGCTTGTTGACTGTCCATGCCTCACAACCGTATAACAGTATTGGTTCGACATAATATTCAAGAACTCTCTTCCTGATGTGAATTGATAGGCATTTGTTGGTAAGAATGCTTGTCATCTTCTTGAATGTTGTTTTGGCTTGGCCGATTCTGCTGGCTATTTCTGATGTACATGTGCAGTCCGGTGAAATGATCTTTCCCAGGTATTTAAACTTGTCAACTTGTCTCAAGGTTGTCCCTTTTGCTCTTATTTTGCATGAGGTGATTTCATGTTTTTACTGATCACCATGACTTCAGTCTTAATGCTGTTTAGTTCCAACACTTACCTTTGCTTTCTATTTCTAGTATATTCACAAGGTTTTGTAGGTCCCTTTCATTTTCTGCAACCAGCACGGTGTCATCACCGTATCGAATGTTATCATTTTTCCTCCAACCTTTAATCCAGGGTCTTCCTCTATGTTTCTCATGATGTTTTCGCTGTAAAGTGAAAACAGATCTGGTGACAAAACACAACCTTAACCCTGTCTGACTACTCTTTTGATGTTTTGGAAAAAGCTTATATATCGTTTTCTATTCTCACTACAGCTGTCTGCTCCCAATACATATTTCTGACTATTCGTAGATCTTCTCCATCAATATTGAATCTTTCTAGTTGGTTGATCAATTCTTCGTGTCTTACTCGATCGAAAGCCTTGGTATAATCAACAAAGCGTAAATGTGATAGTTCTTAGGATGTATATGGCATTAATAGTTCCTTTCCCCTCCACAAATCCACACTGTTCATCTGCTATTTCTCTTTTGATTCTATTCCTTGTCCTCATCATGATTATTCTTAACAGGATTTTTGTTACATGACTCATCAAACTGATTGTGCGATGGAGTTCGCATTCTATAGCCCCTGTCTTCTTTGGAAGTGCAATGAAAATTGATTTTGACATATCTTTGGGGATTTTTCCAGTGTCGTAAATTTCATTTAGGAGGACTGTTACTATTTCAATACCAAATTCCTCCAGGGCTTCAATCATCTCTGTAGTAATGTTGTCTGGTCCTGGGGCTTTTCCTGGTTTCATCTTTTTCAGTGCTGCTCTAACTTCATCTTTCATTATGGGTGGTCCTTCAAAGTTCTTTCTTATAATGTGTTCTTCGTTTCTGTCATCTTCAAAAAGGTCTTTAATGTACTCTCCCCATCTGTCTAATATTTTGTCTTTTTCCATGATAAGCGTACCATCTTTCGATTTTAAGCAACCAGTGGATGTGCATGTATTTTTCCTGTGGACAATTTCTTCAATTCGTCTGTACATACCCTGAGGATCCGTTTTGAGTCGGTCTTCTATTTCTTTGCATTTTGTTTTCAGCCAAGCTTCCTTAGCTTCATTGCACCTATTCCTGATTTCTTTGTTTATCTTCCTGTAAATCTCGTCGTTTCTCTTTGCCTTCATCCGTTCCTCCATCAAGCCTAAAATTTCTTTTGTTGTCCATTTTTTTTTGTTTATTTGCTTTTCTATCTACTTCAAGGATTTCTTCACAAGTTTCATTTATCGAATTTCTCAACTTCTGGCAAGCATACAATAATATATTCTGATGGAAACACACATGACACAGGAGTAGGCATCATAATGGAAAGGGACAAGTCAAAACCAATCAAGGGACACTGGGCTGCGTCAGACCGAGTTCTGCTAGTCAATTTAAAGGGCAAGCCATTTGACATGAACATCATCCAAGTATATGCACCAACATCTGCAAATACTAAAGAAAAAATTGACAACTTCTGTGAAGTATTACAGACGGCCAAGGTTCAATGCAAATCACGAGATATCATGGTAATAATGAAAGATTTTAATGCTAAAGTGGGACAGGAGAGGGTGGAGGACATAGTTATACCTCATGGCTTTGGCACACAAAATGAAAGGGAAGAGACACTTGTTGAATGGGCACAGATGAATGAGTTCATAGTAGGAAAAACCTGGTTTGAGCAGCCTAACAGAAGAAAATGGACATGGACGAGTCCAAGAGTACAAAAAATCAAACTGATTACAACCTGATAAATGAAAGATTTAGAAATTCTTTATTGATAGCAAAAACACTACCAGGCGCAGACTGCAACAGTGACAATGATACTGTAATGGGAAAATTTAGGCGGAAACTATAGAAAAGAAAAGAGACCGAAAGTAACATCAAACTAAATCTTGGACTCTTAAAGACAGGTGAAACGACCCGTGAAAAATACCATGTACATGTCCAAAACAAATTCAGTTGGACCGTTGATGAGAGTGTGGAACAGCGGACAAAGCAGAGAAACTCGATAAATGAAGCTTGTGAAGAAATTCCAGATTTGAAAGAAAAGCAAAAAAGAACTGGATGACAAAAGAAGCTTCATTTATCGAATTTCTCAATTTTGTCCATTGTTCCTCACTGTCACCAACGTCTTTCAGAGCACTGAATCTGTTTTGAACATGTACATTAAAGTTTTAAAGTTTTTACGTATCACTTCATCTGTTTTTAAGAGTCCAAGGTTTAGTTTGATGTTGCTTTTGGTCTGTTTCCTTTTCCTCAATTTCAGCCTAAACCTTCCCACTACAGGATTCTGGTCACTGTTGCATTCTGCTCCTGGTAGTGTTTTTGCTGACAGTAAAGAATTTCTAAATCTTTTGTTGATCAGGATGTAGTCAATCTGATTTTTGGTATTATCTCCTGGACTCATCCAAGTCCATTTTCTTCTATTAGGCTGCTCAAACCAGGTGTTTCCTACTATGAACTCATTCATCTGTGCCCCTTTCATTTTGTGTACCAAGGTCATGAGGTCCAAATATATCCTCCACCCTATCCTGTCCCACTTTAGCATTACAATCTCCCATTATGACTGTAACTTCTTGTGATTTACATTGGACCTTGGCCATCTCTAATATTTCGTAGCAGTTGTCGATGTCTTCTTGAGTACTTGCGGATGTTGGTGCATACACCTGTATGATGTTGATATCAAATGGTTTGCCTCCCAATTTGACCAGCAAAACTCTGTCGAACACAGCCCAGTATCCCTTAATTGCTTTTGATTTGTCTTTGTCCATTATGATGCCTACTCCTCTTTCATGTGAATTACCACCAGAGTATATCACTGTGTATTCTCCTGATGTTATCATGCCTGCCCCCTTCTATCTCACTTCCCCTAGTCCTAAAATACTGATGTTAAGCCTTTCCATCTCCATTTTGATGTTGTCTAATTTTGCCTTCTGCAACAGTGTTCTGATGTTCCATGTTGCTATTTTGGTGTTTCTAAGTTTGACTTTAGGTTTGATTTTGGTCGCAGTAGCTGGCTGACGATCTGGTGTCACCTGCGCCGCATGACAGTCCCTACCGGACGAAGGTGCCGCACAGGAGCACCTATTCACGTCGTTAACTTCATTCTTCATCTTTCTTTTGTCCATGATTGTCCTGGGGAAAATTACAATAGTGGTTTCCCCTTGCCTTCCATCGACTTTTTTTTTCAGGGTTAACTCCTTTAGCCTTACTCTCTCCCGAGATATCCACAAGGCAGTGGAGCTATTTACCCATAGCTTGGGGATCTGGATCGTGGGCACCAAGGCATATCCACATGCCGGTGGGCCTGCATGCCGCACGTCTGGGGGCCAGACCTCCTCCGAGTCCCACGAGATTTAGCCTGAGTCCGTGAGGTGCTCAGTTACCGCCTGTTGCCACGAGGAGGCACAACGTAGGGCTTGCTGATGGAGAGGCTATGTACTGACAGGAAGAGACTTACGCCTTCTGCTCTTCTTTACGCTTACTGCAAGCAGCAGTGCTAGCCAGCAGTGTAGGCTGTGAAAGTGAGAGGTGACAAGCACGCAGTCACTAGTCACTAGCCAGACGCATCACATCCACCTTTGACAAGCATATATATATATATATATATATATATATATATATATATATATCCTTCTGTTCCTTGATCTGCTAATCAAGCATATTGCCTCTCAGTACAGTCAACGGTCATTCAGTCCTGTCAATCATCAATCAACCAACAATTGATCAATTAATCAACTGATTCGCAAAATAATCACTTTGTCAATAAAATCAAACGAATACTTAGTACATTCACTGTACTGCGGCAAATGAGTAGTAGATACAGTGGTATTCTTGACGAATCCTTGAGGAATTTTACTCTAACACCTTTGTAAGTGGGACATTTATATGTAAAATGGTACTCGTTTTCACTATGTGTCTTGCAAAATGGGCATGCCATTTTGTGGATACTCGCTCCATAACGATGTGAATTGTTATGCAGTGGTAGTACATTAGATCTTAACTGAGTGATTGCAACTCAGAAACAGTATGTATCAATGTCAGAAATGTTTTCTCTTTTCAAAAATTGTTTTGAACATCTTACAGCATTTGTATCTGTCACAATCTCTAATAATACTAGTCCATTGTTGGATAAACTGGCATATAAGTCTGTCTAAATATGTTTAAAAACAATTTTACACCCCCTAGTCCCTGTTGCAACCATATGTTGAAATCTGCATCACACAAGATTTTCCTTAGCTATTGTTTGGTGTCTTAACTCACTCCATGCCATGAGTTTTTCCCCTTGCTTATCCCTGAATACCCAGGGTTTGTATAGGTTAGGAAAAAATTTATAACAATTATATATGAGCAGATAGACACTTGAAATTTAGTGAGTGCATGCAATGCATATTAGTGTATACTTGAACAAAAAATAAAGTAATTTACTCATCATCTTGGTGGTTAAAGGGGTATCCAAGTTTTGTCTTTTTTTAGCACTTTTGCAGCTATCAGAAATATATATTCCAAATGTTCCTTTTCAGCTAAGAAATGTTCTACATCACATTCTAGCACAACTGGAGTCACTGAAGACACAGGAGATATACCATTGAATCACAAGCAGGTGATAGAGAACATGAAATACAAAAAAAAGTGAAAATACAGAAGGAAAAAAAAGAGTTCACTGTACACAAAACACTGGTGACGTATCACTGGCTGTAGTCTTTCCTGGAGTGAAAAAGCTCATGGCAAGTGACACTGTGAAAGGATGATCGAGAAGAAAGAAATCTAAATTGTCAGTCCAATCATCAGTAAACACAGCCCTAAAATCGTCAACTTCTTCGCCGATTTCTTTGTCAGTGTCCAAATCAGACGCTTGTTGCTGAGGCCCATGTGCTGGCACAGTTTCGTCTGCTTCCTCGCCACTATCAGCGCCCACTTCACTGTCGGAATCCATGTCTGTCTCCACACTGTAGGAGTCGAAATCCTCATCAGAAGAATCGCTGATGTCTTCTTCGACGTCTGACCCTTCAGTCTGGATCAATTCCAGTGCGTCTTCAACGCTAACTAATAAATCACCAGCCCTACTGTGTCCAACACTTCGTCGCGATGCCATCTTGCCGATCATGGAGTAGAGCTAACCGACGGTGCTCTTTGTTATCATTGGCTAGCGAGTGACCCGCGCATCGCACGCGGTGCAAGTGAATAAAAAGTTATTAGGGGATAACTAAGGAATCATCTCAGTTCTTGAGTTTCGTATCCGATACGTCACTCGGACAGCGCGAATTTTCAAAATCCGAATCTGCATATACGGACCGTGGTCGCTAACGCTTCGTCGTACAATGTCCGCATATCAGGCCAGTGGCAGCGAGTGAGTTAACAGGCATGCCTAAGGACCTTTTCCATGCCATCATATGTACCTTTTCTATGTGTTCATTCGTTTTAATCTCCATACTTCTGATGCGTACAACACAATGGGTTGTAGCTTTGCATCAAATTTTTTTTAAAGTATCCATTGCCATTTCCATGTATTTTTGGAGAACCCTATTAGGCTGTATAACAGCTTTCTTCCCTTTAATTACTAAATGTGCAGTGCATTTTTTTTACCATTGTCGTGAAATCAAAGAAACTGAAGAATTGAGAGGGTTGGCGACAAGAAAATGAAAAAGATACAAGGGGAAAATGCAGAAAGATACAGACAAATAATAGAGAGACGGAGAAAAATGCAGAGAAAGGTATAAACGTGTAAAAGAAAGCAGTCATCAGTACCCATGTGAATTCATATAACGCTGCTCACTCTATCACACTGTGATTTTGCTTTCCCTGTCTGTCTCCAGCCCAGCCGTATGAGGATCAGATTGTGTTCCCTAATTATCTGCACATACTCGATAGGAGCCGAAAGGAAACAGTTTCCTGGAAAGCACATTTCCTCTTCGCTCTAATCGCTTTACTCTTCTTCTTTCTCCTCTTGGCAGATTCTTTTTTCAAAGAGCTTTGACAACTGATGGACGCTGAAGGTAATGATTAAGTGCACAGGCTAAAAGAGGGCTGTTAATCTGAGATGCTGAAATCCTTGTCTTTGGTAAACGGAAACTAACACTTCAAACTTACACTACATGAAAAACGCAGTTGCTCAGAAAAAAGCGAAAAACGTGTCAGGAAGAAAGAAATAGAGAGAATAGGAGAGAGAGATCGATCGATGATGATGAATCAAACAATAAGACTTGTTTGTTCTAAAAGACTGAGTATCAGCAATAAAGAGGTCACAAAGAGAGAGGGAAAATATGAATGGGAAAGATCTGAGAGAGATAACACCAGAGATATAAACAGAGAAAGAGAGAAAAAACATTGTGACAAAGAAGACAGAATGATAAAGATAGAAACAGGAAAAAGATACAAACGGAGAATGAGAAGTAAGAAGATAAGCAATGACGTGTGCCTAAGCGAGACAGATGAATTCATAAAATTTTAATCCTACTCTCTCACCTACTTCATTACAGGAAACCAGAACATGCAGCGCAGTTATCTTAGCGTATGCCAGATTGGAACAGGTAGCACAGCGGTTCATGCGAAGTACATCTCCCCATTCTCTTCTCCTTAGCTGGAGTTTTTACATGGCTTCAAAGAATTTATTTACCAAGAGTATAATGGCTAAATCATCATCATCATCATCATCAGGTGCCCTGCCGCATGGCGTTGGCGACCATGGACTTCCAACCATCTCTATCTCTCGTTACCCCCAGCATCTCCCCCACCCTCTTCATCCCCAGCCACTCTGCAAGTCCGTCCAGCATTCTCTCCCTGGGTCTACCTGGTGCTCTCTTTCCCTCCAGCTTTCCCGTTGTGACCAGGTGCTCCAAATCCCCTTTCCTCATAAAATGGCCTATAAATATTGCTTGTCTTTTCCTAATCTTCCTTATGAGTGATCTACTTGAGTCTGCCTCCATCAAGACTGTCTCGTTTGTTTTCCTTGCTGTCCATGGAACTCTCAACATTCTTCTGAGAAACCACATCTCGACTACCTCAATCTTTCTCTGGCTTTGCTTGCTGACTGTCCACGCCTCGCATCCGTACAACAGTATTGGTTCTATTAACATTCAAGGCTCTCTTTCTGATGTTAATTGATAGGCATTTACAGGTAAGAATGCTTGTCATCTTCTTGAATGCTGTTTTGGCTTGGCCGATTCTGCCAGCTATTTCCGATGTGCATCTGCCGTCTGATGAAATGACCGTTGCCAGGTATTTGAACTTATTAACCTGTGTCAAGGTTGTGCCATTTGCTGTTATTTTGCAGGAGGGGATTTCATGTTTTTTACTGATCACCATGACTTCAGTCTTCCTGCTGTTTAGTTCCAACCCCTTACCTTTGCTTTCTATTTCTAGTATATTCACAAGGTTTTGTAGGTCCCTTTCATTTTCTGCAATTAGCACGGTGTCATCTGCGTACCGAATGTTGTTTATCATTTTCCCTCCAACCTTTAATCCAGGGTCTTCTTCTAGGTTTCTCATGATGTTTTCGCTATATAGTGAAAACAGATCTGGTGACAAAACACAACCCTGTCTGACTCCTCTTTTGATGTTTTGGAAAGAGCTTACATTGTTTTCTATTCTCATTGCAGCTGTTTGTTCCCAGTACATATTCCTGACTATTCGTAGATCTTTTTCATCAACATTGAGTCTCTTCATTGGTTGATCAATTCTTCATGTCGTACCCGATCGAAAGTCTTGGTATAGTCAACAAAGCATAAATACAAATCCTTATTCCTCTCAATTGACCTCCCTATGATAGTTCTTAGTATGTATATGGCATTAATAGTTCCTTTCACTTCCACAAATCCACACTGTTCTTCTGCTATTTCTCTTTTGATTCTATTCTTTGTCCTCATCATGATTACTCTTAACAGGATTTTTGTTACATGACTCATCAAACTGATTGTGCGATGGAGTTCGCATTCTATAGCCCCTGTCTTCTTTGGAAGTACAATGAAAATTGATTTTGACATATATTTGGGGATTTTTCCAGTGTCATAAATTTCATTTAGGAGGACTGTTATTTTTTCTATGCTAAATTCCTCCAGGGCTTCAATCATCTCTGTAGTAATGTTGTCTGGTCCTGGGGCTTTCCCCGGTTTCATCTTTTTCAGTGCTGCTCTAACTTCATCTTTCATTATGGGTGGTCCTTCTAAGTTCTTTTTTATAATGTGTTCTTCGTTTCTGTCATCCTCAAAAAGGTCTTTAATGTACTCTCCCCATCTGTCCGGTATTTTCTCTTTTTCCATGATAAGCGTGCCATCTTTCGATTTTCAGCAACCAGTTGATGTGCATGTATTTTTCCTGTGGACAATTTCTTCAATTCGTCTGTACATACCCTGAGGATCCATTTTGTGTCGTTCTTCTATCTCTTTGCATTTTGTGTTCAGCCAAGCTTCCTTAGCTTCATTGCACCTATACCTGATTTCTTTGTTTATCTTCCTGTATATCTCCTCGTTTCTCTTTGCCCTCCTCCTTTCCTCCATCAAGCCCAAAATTTCATTAGTTATCCAGCTTTTTTTTTTTTTGCTTTTCTATCGCCAACGCCATGCGGCAGGGCACCAGATGATGATGATGATCTGCCTCAGGGATTTGTTCACAAGCTTCATTTATCGAACTTCTCAACTTTGTCCATTGTTCCTCACTGTCACCAACGTCTTCCAGAGCAATGAATTTGTTTTGAACGTGTACATTAAATTTTTGACGTATCATTTCATCTGTCTTTAAGAGTCCAAGGTTTAGTTTGATGTTGATTTTTGGTCTGTTTCCTTTTCCTCAATTTCAGCCTAAACCTTTCAATTATACTTTTTATATTCCATATGATTTATGAATAATCACATTTAATAATGTAACATTTGTCCGTCTCAATGTGTCACGAAATCAGTGTTCATGAAATATCAAGATAATGTCACATACACAAAGAAAACAATCAGAAAGCTGAAAACAGTAGAGATTTTCAGTTGGCCAGATATTTGAGTCACACCTGCCTCTTTCACAACCAGTTAGTCTCTCGGTGCATATGAAAAATGGTAAGCTTCTTTTTGTAAATGCTACATTGAGTAGATTTTCGTGTCTTATGGTGCAGAAGGCAAGTTCAGTCTCACTCAGACTTAAGTATATGGAATACCCTCTTTGAACAACATAGATAACATTTCGATAATTAATCTTTCTACAAAGTATTGTCTTCACGTAA
>JAPXFY010000013.1:76656250-76681250 GCA_030674185.1 Monoplex corrugatus | reverse complement strand
ATTCAATTACTTGGTAGACTCTCTGAGCCTGCGCAAAACCCTAAGCGCTGGCAAGGTTTTGAAGTGAGGAGGATAGGAGGCCTGGTGAAAAAAGATCTATGAAAAACTAAGCTGACACCACCAGAATGATGGATAGATTAACATGTCTGCAAATAGGCCAGATCCGGAGTCCACGGCTCTATCAAAAGAAACAACCAGCTGGGAACTAGGAAAAGCATAAGAATGGATCAGAGGGACAGAGATCATTTTGTATTGAAATTATCAGTTGTTCTTGAATTCGTCTTTGTTATCATCATAGTCTTTTTTTATGATGTTGTATCGTTGTTGCTCGTGGTGATTATTTTGGTGTGTTGGTTGTTGGTGGCAATGAAGCTGAGAAAGCTTAGCTGAAAACAAAATGCAGAGAAATAGAAGACGACACAAAACAGATCCTTGGGTATGTACAGAAGAATTGAAGAAATTGTCCACAGGGAGAAGACATGCTCATCAACTGGTTGCTTAAAATAGAAAGATGGTACGATTACCATGGAAAAAGACAAAATATTAGATAGATGGGGAGAGTACATTAAAGACCTCTTTAAAGATGACAGAAACGAAGAACACATTATAAGAAAGAACGCTGAAGGACGACCCATAATAAAAAAAATGAAGTTAGAGCAGCACTGAAAAAGATGAAACCAGGACCAGACAATATTACTACAGAGATGATTGAATCCTGAAGGAATTTGGTATTGAAAAAATAACAAACCTCCTAAATGGGATTTATGACACTAGAAAAATCCCCAAAGATAATTATGTCAAAATTAATTTTTATTGCACTTCCAAAGAAGAAAGGGGCTATAGAACGCGAACTCCATCGTACAATCAGCTTGATGAGTCGTGTAACAAAGATCCTACATAGAATAATCATGATGAGGACGAGGAATAGAATCAAAAGAGAAATAACAGAAGAACAGTGTGGCTTTGTGGGAGGGAAAGGAACTATTAATGCCATATACATCCTAAGAACTATCATAGAGAGGTCAGTCGAGATGAATAAAGATATATATTTATGTTTTGTTGATTATACCAAGGCTTTCGATCGGGTAAGACATGATCAACCAACTAGAAAGACTCAATATTGATGGGAAAGTTCTTGAATGTTATATAGCACCGATAATGTTATACGGTTGTGAGGAGTAGACAGTCAACAAGCAAAGCTAGAACAAGATTGAGGCAGACGAGATGTAGTTTCTAAGAAGAATGTTGAGAGTTCCATGGACAGCAAAGAAAACAAACGAGACAGACTTGATGGAGGCACACGAGAAGATCATTGATAAGGAAGATTAGGAAAAGACCGGCAACATATTTATGTACCATTTTATGAGGAAAGGGGAACTGGAGCACCTGGTCACAACAGGAAAGCTGGAGGGAAAGAGAGCACCAGGTAGACCCAGAGAAAAAATATTGGACGGACTTGCAGGGTGGCTGAGGACAGAGAGGGTGGAAAATGTGCTTGTGACAACAAGGGACAGATGCATATGGAGGGCCATGATCGCCAGCGCCATGTGGCAAGGCACTTGATGATGATGATGATGATGTTGGTTGTTGTTCATGGTGATGATGGAGGTCGTTGTTGTTGTTATTGTTGATGGGCCTGAGAGATGGGTTATTGTACTTGGCTTTCGTTTCAAACATTGAGTCACATGCACAGAAGTCCGATCCCGCAAACAGACAATGCATGCATGTGCTCCATAGCGCACATACAAAAATCGGGAGAGAATAAGGCTAAGGAAGATAACCCTAAAAAATCAATAAGGCTAAGGAAGATAACCCTAAAAAATCAATCATCCTACTGCCTTGTAAGTTGTCGTGGGAACGACAAAGGCTAGCGGAGAGACCGCAAAAAAAAACCGATGGAAGGCAACGGGAAACCACCATCGTATTCTCCCTAAAATATTATGTACAGACGTAAATAGGTGCTCCGATGGAGCACCTTCGTCCAGTTGGGAACGTCATGCGACGCAGGTGACACCAGACCGTCAGCAAGCTACTGCGACCAAACTGAAACTCAAAAATACTAAAATCGCAACATGGAACATCAGAACTTTGTTCCAAACAGGCAAATTAGACAATGTCAAAAAAGAGAAAGAAAGGCTTAACATTAGTATTTTAGGACTGGGGGAAGTGAGACGGAAGGGGGCAGGCATGATAACATCAGGAGAGTATACAGTAATATACTCTGGTGGAAATTCACATGAAAGAGGAGAAGGCATCGTAATGGACAGGGACAACTCAAAAGCAGTTAAGGGGTACTGGGATGTGTCCGACAGAGTTTTGCTGGTCAAATTGGGAGGCAGCCCGTTTGATATTAACATCATTCAGGTGTGTGCACCAACATCCACAAGTACTCAGGAAGACATCGGCACCTTCTACGAAGCATTAGAGATGGCCAAGGCCCAATGTAAATTTCAAGAAGTTACAGCAATAATGGAAGATTTTAATGCTAAAGTGGGACAGGATAGTGTGGAGGTACACAAAATGAAAAGGGAGGGAAACTTGTAGAATGGGCACAGATGAATAAGTTCATAGTAGGAAACACCTGGTTTGAGCAGCCTAACAGAAGAAAATGGACTTGGATGAGTCCAGGATATAATGCCAAAAATCAGATTGACTACATCCTGATTAATTCAAGATTTAGAAATTCTTTACTGTCAGCAAAGACACTACCAGGCGCAGACTGCAACAGTGACCACAATCCTGAAGTGGGATGATTTAGGCTGAAATTAAGGAAAAGGAAACAGACCAAAAGCAGCATCAAACTAAATCTTGGACTCTTAAATACAGATGAAGTGATACGTAAAAATTTAATGTACATGTTCAAAACAGATTCAGTGCTCTGGAAGACGTCGGTGACAATGAGGAACAATGGACAAAGTTGAGAAATTCGATAAATGAAGCTTGTGAAGACATCCCTGAAGTATATAGGAAAGCAAAAAAGAACTGGATGACAAAAGAAATTTTAAGCTTGATGGAGGAACGGATGAAGGCAAAGAGAAACAAGGAGATATACAGGAAGATAAACAAAGAAATCAGGAATAGGTGCAATGAAGCTAAGGAAGCTTGGCTGAACACAAAATGCAAAGAAATAGAAGACCGACACAAAACGGATCCTCAGGGTATGTACAGAAGAATTGAAGAAATTGTCCACAGGAAAAATTGCATGCACATCAACTGGTTGCTTATAATCGGGAGATGGTACGCTTTTCGTGGAAAAAGACAAAATATTAGACAGATGGGGAGAGTACATTAAAGACCTTTTTGAAGATGACAGAAACGAAGAACACATTATATGAAAGAACGTTGAAGGACGATCCATAATAAAAGATGAAGTTAGAGCAGCACTGAAAAAGATGAAACCAGGAAAAGCCCCAAGACCAGACAATATTACTTCAGAGATGATTGAAGCCCTGGAGGAATTTGGTACAGAAAAAATGAAATTTACGACACTGGAAAAATCCCCAAAGATATGTCAAAATCAATTTTCATTGCACTTCCAAAGAAGACAGGGGTTATAAAACGCGAACTCATCGCACATCAGTTTGATGAGTCATGTAACAAAAATCCTATTGATAGAATGATTTATGATGAGGACGAGGAATAGAATCAAAAGAGAACTAGCAGATGAACAGAGTAGATTTGTGGAAGGGAAGGGAACTATTAATGCCATATACATCCTAAGAACTATCATGGAGAGGTCAATCGAGATGAACAAGGATTTATATTTATGCTTTGTTGATTATACCAAGGCTTTCGATCGGGTAAGACATGAAGAATTGATCAACCAACTAGAAAGACTCAATATTGATGGAATAGATCTACGAATTATCGAAAATATGTATTGGGAACAAACAGCTGCAATGAGAATAAAAAACGATATAAGCTCTTTCCAAAACATCAAAAGAGGAGTCAGACAGGGTTGTGTTTTGTCACCTAATCTGTTTTTTCACTTTACAGGGAAAACATCATGAAAAACCTAGAGGAAGACCCTGGATTAAAGATTGAAGGAAAAATGATAAACAACATTCAATACGCAGATGACACCGTGCTAATTGCAGAAAGTGAAAGGGACATACAAAACCTTGTGAATATACTAGAAATAGAAAGCAAAGGTAAGGGTCTGGAACTAAACAGCAGGAAGACTGAAGTTATGGTGATCAGTAAAAAACATGAAAGCCCCTCATGCAAAATAACAGCAAACGGCACAACCTTGAGACAGGTTGATAAGTTTAAGTTTAAATACCTGGGAACGATCCTTTCACCAGACGGCAGATGCACATCACAAAATAATAGCCAGCAGAATCGGCCAAGCCAAAACAGCATTCAAGAAGATGACAAGCATTCTTACCAACAAATGCCTATTAATTAACGTCAGGAAGAGAGTTCGTGAATGTTATATAGAACCAATACTGTTGTATGGTGTGAGGCGTGGACAGTCAAGAAGCAAAGCCAGAACAAAATTGAGGCAGCCCAGATGTGGTTTCTAAGAAGAATGTTGAGAGTTCCATGGACAGCAAAGAAAACAAACGAGACAGTCTTGATGGAGGCAGACACAGGTAGATCATTCATAAGGAAGATTAGGAAAAGACAGGCAATATTCACAGGTCATTTTATGAGGAAAGGGGAATTGGAGCACCTGGTCACAACGGGAAAGCTGGAGGGAAAGAGAGCACCGGGTAGACCCTGGGAGAAGATACTAGACGGACTCGCAGAGTGGCTGGGGACAAGGAGGGTGGAAGAGATGCTTGAGGCAACAAGTGATAGAGACAGACGGAAGTCTATAATCGCCAACGCCATGCGGCAAGGCACCTGATGATGATGATTCATTTGTTCAAATGTCGATCTTCTCAGTCCTCATTATGTACTTTTTTTTAAAGATCTGGTCACTTTGTGTACCAAATGGTTCAAGCGCTGATAAAACTGACATCTATATTGTAAACTTTCTGTCTGTGTGTTTCTAAGTTGTCTGATGCCAATTTGTCATTTTCCTATGATAAGGATAAAGGCTATATGTTATACTTTAGTACTATTTTGCCTAATAATGTGACATCTCACACATGTACGTGCGCACATGCACACAAACACACACACATGCACACTCACAAACACATAAGCACACACACACATCCGCACGCATACACGCACGCACACACAAACATATACACACACATACACACGCTCCATTTAACACAACACAGAGTACACACACATCCGCATAACCACCGACGAACACACACACACACACACACGCGTGCGCGAGCGCGCGCGCACGTGCGCGCGTGCGCTCACACGCACGCACGCGTGCACACGCAATACCAAATACACACTCACACACACACGCG
Organism: Monoplex corrugatus; assembly: GCA_030674185.1. Classification (NCBI taxonomy): domain Eukaryota; kingdom Metazoa; phylum Mollusca; class Gastropoda; order Littorinimorpha; family Ranellidae; genus Monoplex; species Monoplex corrugatus. The sequence goes on along the minus strand of JAPXFY010000013.1, from coordinate 76,675,869 downwards.
CGCGCGCGCGCACGCACGCACATTCACACACACACACACACACGCACACACACACAATGCGGAGCGCTAGCAGACTGCGTCGTCTCTGACAGCTGTGCAGAAGGCGAAATAGATTGATGCCGGGTTTAAAATACCCTCTTGAGTAAATGCAAGCGCAGAGAGATCCAAATACAACGCAGTGTTGTATAGCCTGTGTATTCTTATTTCTATTGTCAATAGTTTGATATTCGTGAAAGTGAGCGGGCTGGTCTTTTCCAGGAATTCTTGTAGTCTGTATTAATTTTGTCTGACAAAACGTGGTTATGATATGCTCGACGTCAAAGGCCACAGATATTAGACATGCGATACAGTATTACTGGCCCTGTTTTCCTCTTTGTCTCCTATTGATTTAACAAACCAAGACCGAAAACACTGCGGATCTGGTACAGCTAAGTAGCAATGATGTAAGTAAAGCGCTAGACAACCACTCTCGCCTTTTCGATCTGATTTCCAGATCTCAAGTTACTCACAAGCCGGACCCATGCACTTTATTCTGTGAATTGCCCAAATCCGTTTGTCACAGGTCTATCTCCCTCTCCACATGTCTCTAGGTTCTTTACCCCAGTCACCCCCTTTTTGTACTCTCAATGTTCTCTAAATGATGGTCTTTGTTAAGCTTGTTGTTATATTATAATATCATTTCAATTGTTTTTATAATATTGTAGATAATACTACACTTTCGACACTTTCATTATCTTCGTTAATTTAGTATTGACTTTAACATGATTGATCTGATCATAGAACCGCGCAGTATCAAACAGATCCAAACACACTATAACATCCACTATTAGCCTCATTTGATCTTTTCGGGATCTCATGGATTTTTTACGCTATTAGCACTGGTTTCAGATTTTGTGGAAACAGTTGCTGTCTTGTGATGATATCCGGTTTGAGTCCATTTTCTCATCTGATAACTTTATTTTTCAAATTGTTTTTAACTGTGGCCTTCTTGGCAAATACAAAATATGTGCCTGCAAGTCATGCTGATTCCAAAACTGCTCTGACCTCGATTGATGCACGATATCTGATACACAAGCACAATGGAATCAAAGGAGGCCACAATAAACAAATACACAAGAAAATGGCTTAGTGTCCCACCCAGTCTCACTGACGTTGCGCTCTATTGTCGCCCGGCAAAGCTGAAGCTACCCGTAAAATCCATTGTTGAGTACAAGGCAGGAAAGGTCAGGCTTCTTAGCATGCTTGAAGACTCGGGAGATAAAGTTGTGAGATCAATCCAGCCCAAGCTGAGGAATGGTAGAAAATTGAAAGTACAGGAGGCACTGGTCGCAGCAAAAAAAACAAACAAACAAACAACTTCATTGTCAGATAAATAATAGGGCACATGCAGACTAACAGGCAGGGACCAGGATCAACAAACATGGAATGGTGGTTAAAGGCTAATGGGAAAGCCAAAAGAGGTATGGTAATACAAGAGATGAAGAAAGAGGAGGACTTCAGCAAAGCCAACAGGCGCAGTGCACGACTTGCCAAAATGCACTCCAAAGAATTCTAAGCTGGAATGACTTATGGCTTATGGCCCCTCTCAGAATTAGATTAATTCTTTGATCTGTGTATGACCTCCTGCCCTCGAATACTAATTTGGTGAAATGATAGAAATTAGATGCTTGCCCGCTCTGCCAGGGCAAACAGACAATGGAACATGTCCTGAGTCCATGCAAGGTAGCCAAGAAAGATACACATGGAGGCACAATCAAATGTCTCAAGAGATCGCACAAGCAATCAGCACTGCAATCAGCACTGTCAGAGGAAGACACTTGCTACCAGAAGCTCTAACAACCTACACCACAGGAGGCAGGAAAATGGGACCTGAAAAAGATGTGACGCCCAGAGCATGGAAGCGGGCTCTGCTGGATGAAGTGTACAGAAGATCTCCCACGATGGAAAAACACTCAGAAATCGTCGGGAAGAGTGGCATGAGACAGGAAATAGCTCTCCACTCCCATTCAAACAAGTGATTTTGATCGATCTCACTGTAATGACTACCTAGCTGAACCTGTCTCTCAGTGACAAAAAAGCTACTTACTGCGTAGCTTTCATCGGCGATCCGGCCGACTTCTTCAGCGCAACTGCTGGGTTGAGAACTGGCTTCAGTGCGCACCGCCGTGAGCGAACTCACGACAGTGCGACTGAATAAGTGAGGAGTACACCGATGGCAGGTTGTGTCGGCCCCGGTCACGGTTGAGGGTGGGGTTCCTTGCGGCAATGTAAACTGCCTCCTTTACTCCCCTCTGGAACCATCTTGCTTCTTTGTCGAGAACTTGCACACTGTCCTTTTCAAAGTGGTGTTGTGTGTGGGTCAGATGTTCTCCCACTGGAGACGACTCAAGTTTGTGTTCTTTTAATCTTTTGTGCTACTGTACTGTACTATATGAAAGTATAATGGAGGATTGAAAAGTATTCCAGTCTAGCCAGCAACTTGGGGAGATCTGGCTTTCAAGCCATAGAGGCTGGAACAAGGGAGTTGATAGGCATATCAGCCTATGATCTCATGAAGCAGCTTTCGATTTCGAAGAGAGAGGACCAGAGCCCTTAAGGCAATGACAGCAGCGGCAGAAAAGAGTTCCAGCTGGATCTGGACCGGGAGGAACAAGAGTGAACTTCGTAAAGCTTAAAATTCCCCTGTATTTTGCAAGTGATCGATAGCTAAGTGGTTAAGACATCCGTTACAATGGTGACTTAGCCTTGAGAAACCTGACCACCTAGGATGCATGGGTACGATTCCAGGCAGAAGAAATTTCTTTTAAAAAACCCTCGACAGTAGAAGAGCATCCAGGAGTTATCACCTGGATGCGGCCCAGCCCCCTTAGAGTATCAATCAGGAGTTATCACCTGGATGCGGCCCAGCCCCCTTAGAGTATCAATCAGGAGTTATCACCTGGATGCGGCCCAGCCCCCTTAGAGTATCAATCAGGAGTTATCACCTGGATGCGGCCCAGCCCCCTTAGTATCAATCAGGAGTATCACTGGATGCGCCCAGCCCCTTAAGTATCATCGGAGTTAAGGACCAAAACAATTGTTTGACGGAGGTTTCTCCTCTGAAGATTTTCTCTCCACGGAGTTTCTTACTACTACTTTAAGTTCATAACTTTAATAACTTCTACTGTTGAAAAATGATCATTATCATTATCGTTCTCTCTCTCTCTCTCTCTCTCTCTCTCTCTCTCTCTCTCTCTCTCTCTCTCTCTCTCTCTCTATTTCTCTCTGTCTATCTCTCTCTCTCTCTCTCTCTCTCTCTCTCTCTCTCTCTGTTTCTCTCTGTGTTTCTTTCCTTTTCCAAGACAAGAACAAACAAGATAAAAGAACGACAACGAGATAGACAAGAAGATGTGTATCAGGAGCGAACTGTCTTTCTCAAGACACGATTTGTATGCACAGCGTACCCTGGAGATCTCTTCCAGCAATACCAACAGTGATAGCGTCCCGACCTACCTGGCATAAAGACACGTCAAATGGGCGTACAATTTGATTTGCTGGGAGTTAGGCGATCAATACCAAGGCTGGAAGAGAAAAATGCAACTCGCTATTTCACTGGTGTGGGCTGGCGTTATTGTGATTGTGGTTTAAATGCATTTGACGTCTTAATTTAAAGCGAGAGGGACAACAGAAAATTCCTTTCATCTGTAAAAAAAAAAAAAGGGAGATGCTTTCATATTTTCCAAGAATATGTATCTCTTTGTCTGTGTGTGTTTGTATGTGTGAATGCGTGCGTGTGTTACCGTTTGTGTGTGAATCTCTGTGTCTGTGGAGCGGTGGATTGTGTGTGTGTGTATGTATGTGCGCGCGCGTGTGTGTGTGTGTGTGTGTGTGTGTGTGTATGTGTGTGTGTATGTGTGTATGTGCGTGCGTGTGTGTGTGTGTGTGTGTGTGTGTGTGTGTGTGTGTGTGTGTGTGGTGTGTACCTGCAGCCCATCTTCTGTGTGTGTATATGTGTGTGTGTATGTATATATATATGTGTGTGTGTGTGTGTGTGTACCTGCAACCCATCTTCTATATGTGTGTGTGTGTGTGTGTGTGTATGTGTGTGTGTGTGTGTGTGTTGTGTGTGTGTGTGTGTGTGTGTGTGTGTGTGTGTGTGTGTGTGTGTGTGTGTGTGTGTGTGTGTGTGTGTGTGTGTGTGTGCACCTCTTGTTTCAAAATACAACATGCTTAAATCCGAGAAGAAATGTGATGGCTACCCCCTCCGAATCTTTCCAGACACTCCTCCTCTCCTGTCTGGTATACACCGGCCGTCAGCTTTTTTTCCTGAAATATTTTGAGGCAATAGCTGTGTGATGCAGCTGTCACATTTTTGTTATAGTTTGGGGTTAAAAGATAAACGCCTTGAGTAACGCTTATTTATCAATTTGGCGGATGCGTCTACGATCAACTTAGTGAAAGAGTATTCTGCTTTTTCGAATTGCCGACAAGAAAAGCTGCTCAAGGATTGCGATGCCGCAGAAATAAGGACAGTCGACCTTCTCTTTTTTCCCCCCATGAACAGCGTTAAACCGGATTGCTTGTGTTAATTTGTATTTTGTTATTTGAGTTTGTGTACGATTTGTGGGTGGAGGATGAGTAAGATTTAAACGGAGTGTGAGAGTAATATAACAAGAGAAGTAGAGAAAGGGTTATATTAATGATACTAGACTAACGAAGTTTTTAGTATACCTCATTTCTTATTCGAATATTTGGGAAAAACTAGAAGTTTGGATCAGACTTTTTAAGGGAAGTTATTTGATGTAGATCGAGGACAAATATGCATACATGTATGTGTGTGTGTGTGTGTGTGTGTGTGTGTGTGTGTGTGTGTGTGTGTGTGTGTGTGTGGTGTGTGTGTGTGTGTGTGTGTGTGTGTGCGCGCGTGCGTGTGTGTGTGTGTGTGTGTATTGTCTGTCTGTCTGTCCGTTCTTCTCTCTCTCTCTCTCTCTGTGTGCACGCTACAAAAGTGTGTGGACATGAAATTTCTCAGCTCCGTGACAATGGATCCTAAGCAAATTACGGTCAAAGATGTGGACTCCAAAAGGGTAATTTTGAAAGTCAGGTACCAAGGTCAAAATCAGACGGATACAAAAACGCCGAAGATCAGTACTTTTCGAGGAAAGTGTATAAATAATACTTTCCTCGGAGCTAATAACAACATTTAAAATGTTTTCACATTTGTGACGGTCCACCATTGTCTCCGATTCACGTCGAGTTTATTTCATACAAAGCTTTTTCAAGATCACAGTGACTGGTATTTTACACCATCTTATCTTTATGGTTACACTGTCCGAAATGAAAATTGTGAACATTTCAAACACTCGACATTCTATACCAGCAAAAGTTGTTTCTTTAATTCTATCGAATTTTCTTGTTCAGTGTGTCCAGTGACTTATATATATATATTACAATGGCTTGGCCTGAGCAGTGAATAGAATATCACCACAGTACAACAAAGGTGTGCTTTTAAGCATCTGCCAGTTGTGACAGAAGCTGAATAGACTTACTCACGTATTCACGTACAATGAATAGACACTCATTGTTTTCCAGGAGAGGTCTCCAATGTACCTCATAAATTTGCTTCAACTTCACTTTCTGGAGTTTTTCGCCTATCCCCTCTCACCCCTCCCCCTGATCTGGGTATTCTCTCTGGATTACACCAAGACCGTTTCAGCCCCTGCGCCCCAGTTTGGAACCTCCCCCTTTATTAGTCTTAGGCCCCTGCTATATGTATCTGTTAAATAGTGTTAGCACAATTTTCTAAGCTGCTTCTGGATAGGTGTTTACTAAATTTTGGTAGAAGGTGAACAAGATCAAGAACAAATTCTATTTACGAGGGTATGAAATAAGCAAACAATATTATTTTTTACGTCCAGCCCTCGCCCAAAGAGGATCCAACATTACACTATACATAAATTATACTTTAGATTACATAGATATTGTAACAGGACAAACATTAACAATTTTTGGTAAAAAAAACATGAAGTTTTTCTGTTAGGTAGTTAAGCACTAAAATTGTGTTAGTAATTTGTGTGGACAGTTACGAGTCCAAGGTGTGTCAGTCTGGAAGCTATGTGTCAATGTCACTTGGATAAAACAAAAGCGCCCACAATGAGCACTTTTTGAGGAATGTATGTAAACAGCGCTTTACCAGGAACTTCCGATAACACTTAATTTCTGTTTTCTTGTGAATGTAAGTGACTGTAAGTCACAGTGAAAACAGAAATTAAGTGTTATCAGAAGTTCAATAAAAGTTTTATTCATCCAAATTTGAATATCACCTAAATTGGACTTTATAAAAGAAGAAGTGTTCAAAATTCAAGGAATCGGCTTCCGCATCACCGTGAAAAGTATCTTTGTTAAATGTAGTCACATTCTTCTTAATGACATCGATTCGTGCAAAATTTAACGTATATTCGAAAACAAGCTCAGTGCTCTGGAGAACGTTTTTGACAGTGAGTAACAATGGACAAGATTGAGAAACTCGATAAATGAAGCTAGTGAATAAATCCCTAGAGCTGAAAGAAAAGCAAAGTAGACGTGGAGAACTGGATGACAAAAGGAATTATAAGCTTGATGAAATGACAGGGATGACAAAAGGAATTATAAGCTTGATGAAATGACGGGGGATGACAAAAGGAATTATAAGCTTGATGAAATGACGGGGGATGACAAAAGGAATTATAAGCTTGATGAAATGACGGGGGATGACAAAAGGAATTATAAGCTTGATGAAATGACGGGGGATGACAAAAGGAATTATAAGCTTGATGAAATGACAGGGGATGACAAAAGGAATTATAAGCTTGATGAAATGACGGGGGATGACAAAAGGAATTATAAGCTTGATGAAATGACGGGGGATGACAAAAGGAATTATAAGCTTGATGAAATGACGGGGGATGACAAAAGGAATTATAAGCTTGATGAAATGACGGGGGATGACAAAAGGAATTATAAGCTTGATGAAATGACGAGGGAGGGCAAAAGGAAAAGAGGAAAAATACAAAAGGATACATAAGAAAATCAGGACTAGGTGTAATGAAGTAAAGGAAGCTTGGCTGAAAATAAAGTGCAAAGAAATAGAAGACCGACACAAAACAAATCCTAACTCCAGAAATATTTAAGAAATTGCCAACAGGAAAAAGATGTGCACATCACTCGGTACGATGGAACGCTATAGCGTTCGTTACGAAAGGCACGGTTTCGTACGACGGAACGCGATAGCGGTTTCGATAATTTAAAAATTTTTCGACGCTTCCCTCGTGCTGTGGCATGCCAACTGAAGCTACGCTGGTCACTGCGAACGTGTTAAGGGTCAAGTGGAAAGTTACTTCGTGAGATTCCGTAGCCATATACTCGTCGGGAAACGATTGACTTCAGCATCCTACACGATCTGTATTCTTGTCGAAAATGGCGTCGCAGGCGAGTACAAGTTTTGGAGCAAAGTTGATCGCGACGGCGACTTTTTATGCTGCTGAAGTGATTGAAGTGCTTAAGACTGAAGGATTGGACATCGAGGAGTATGATGAAGATAATGGTGAAAGTGTATCAAGTGATGGAAGCTGCCAGGAGGAAGGTACTGACAGTGACCCAGTTTCAGACGACAAGTGAAGTGGGAGAGGGAGGTGGGCGTACATGTCATGAGAGGAGAGCGGTCAGTGGGCCTTGTGCTGCGAGTCACATGTCTGATAATGATTTCTTTGATTTCGTATGCATGACTGGCACGAAGATTTTAGTTTTTCTCCCACTTTGCCTCCGTTCTCTGGCTCTTGTGGCCTGCATGTCTCAGCTGAGTGCCACGCCCCCATTGATTTCTTCAATCAGTTTGTGACAGAAGACTTTCTAAATTCTAGTGTCATAAACATATGCATAAGAGAACTGAGTGGCAAGCAGAATGAGCACTTCTCCTGCCCTCTGCCACTCATCCCCAGCGTTAGGAAGAACTGTAGGAAGTGCCATGTGTGTAGTGCTGGCAGCAGGAGATACCCGGAGGTTCAACTGCGGCAAACCCCCAACTGGTGTAAAAAGTGTGGGGTTGCCCTTTGTGACAAACTATGCTAGCCCAACAAAACCATCACCTGCTTCCAACTGTATCACTCAATGCAGAACTACACTGGTGATTAGGAAAACAGTGCATAGGGACTGAAGCATCCGGTGTGCTCCTCTTTTTCCAAATTTCCCTATGTAACAATTTGTAACATTTATTCATATAATGTCACTAATAATCTTTTTTATTTACCCTGAGCTAAGTCTACTTTATTCGTGTTATTTTGTGCATAAAAAGACCTTCTCACCTTTGACTGTGTGTTCATGGAGCTGATCAAAATGTGTGACTGTACGGTGATCCTGACCACAAAATTTGGGGTATATTCAACATGGCACATGAAGAAGAAATGTTCATGGAAGAACTTCAATATGTTGGCATGAACTAACCCAGCATGTAAATATTCATATCTGAAAGTTTCATTTTGTTCCTTTATGTTTTGTATTTTTTGTGATTTTTTTCCTAACCCTTCAAAATGGGCCGTCCCTGGGGAAACGCAAGGGGAAAACTCTCCGTCCCGAGTGAGTTAAATTAACTGGTTGCTTAAAATCTGAAGATGGTACAATTATCATGGAAAAAGACAAAATATTAGATAGATTGGAAGAGTATATTAAAGACCGTTTTGATGATGACAGAAAAGAAGAATACATCATAAGAAAGAACGTTGAATACCAATAATGAAAGATGAAGTTAGACCAGAGATGAAAAAGATGAAACCGGAAAAAACCAGGACCAGACAATAATACTATAGAAATGACTGAGGCTCTAGATGAATTTGTATTGAAAAAAATAAGTCGTCCTAAATAAAATTTACAACACCGGAAAAATTCCCAAAGATATGCCAAAATCAATATTCATTGCATTTCCAAAGAAAGCAGGGGCTATAGAATACGACCTCCATCGTACAATCGGTTTGATGAGTCATGTAGCAAAGATTCTAATGAGAATAAACATGATGGGGACAGGGAGCAGAATCAAAAGAGAAATAACAGAGGGAAAATGTGGGTTTGTCGAAGTGAAAGAAACTATTAATGCCATAGACATCGTAAGCAATCTCATAGATAGATCAGTGGAGTTGAATAAGGATTTACATTCATGTTTTGTTGATTGTACCAAGGCTTTTAATCAGGTAAGACACGAACAGTTAATCAACCAACTACAATGGCTTAATGTTGATGGAAAGGATCTAAGAATGTTAAAGAATATGTATTGGGAACAAACAGCAACAATGAGATTAGAAAATGATGTAAGCTGTTTCCGAAATACCAAAAGAGGGGTTAGGCAGGAATGTATTCTGTTACCAGATTGTTCGCTTTACAGCGAAACCAGCATGAAAAACCTAGAATGCCCTAGGATAAAGGTTGGAAGAAAAATAATGAACAACCTTCGTTATGCAGATGACACCTTTCTAACTGCAGAAAATGAAAAAGACCTACAAAATCTTGTGAAGGTAATAGAAACAGAAAGCAGAAATAAAGGGGGACTGGAGCTAAATAGAAAGAAGACTGTAGTCATAGTAATCAGTCAAAAAAAACTTAGAAATCCCTTCATGCAAAATAACAGTAAATGGCACCACATTGAGACAAGTTGATTTGGCAACAGTTGTCTCACCAGACGGCAGATGCACATAAGAAATAGCCAGTAGAATGGCCAAGATAAAACAGCATTCAAGAAAATAAAATGCGTTCTTACCAGCAAATGCCTACCAATTAACATCAGGAAGAGAGAGTTCTTTGGTGTTATACAGAGCTGATATTGTTGTACGGATGTAAAGCGTGGACAGTCAACATGCAAAGTCAGAACAAGATTGAGGCAGCTGAAATATGTGGGTTTTTTTTAAGAAAAATGTTAAGATTTCCAAAGACAGCAAAGGAAACAAACGAGACAGTCTTCAAGAAAGCAGACACAAAAAGAACATTAATGAAGAAGATTAGGAAAATACAAGCAACATCTATAGGACATTTTATGAGGCAAGAAAAGAAAAATTAGAGCACCTAGTCACAACAGGAATGCTAGAGGAAAAAAGAACACCAGGGTAGATCCAGGGAGAAAATATTGGATTGACTTGTGGAGTGGACGAAGACAGAGAAGGTGGGAGAAGTACTTGCAGCAACAAAGGATAGATTCGTATAGAGAGCCATGATCGCCAACGACATGTGACAGGGCACACGATGACGATGACGATGATGATGATGATGATATGATGATGATGATGATGAGGAGGAGGAGGAGGAGGCACATCCTGTTTTCTTCTTCAATATCTGTGTATTGATGTCTAACGGTTTAGGTTCACTGGCCAGGAGAATATTTTCTAAGCGTCTTCCAATTTCCAGAGAATCTGTACTTTAACATATTGATATATACCACTTCCTACAGAATTTGTATTTTAACATACCGATATGTCTTATTAAGCGGAGGTAATCATGCCATAACAACGTTTGTTCTTGTGTTTGTATTGAAAATAAACTTCTATGATTTTCTATTTATTTATTCCTTTCAGCTTCATGTTATTCTGATGATACGCTCTGATAGTAGATATCCTGTGTTTAAGGATGTAGTTGACACGACTTTAGGTAGTTTTACGTCACAGACATTCAGAAACAGAAGCTGAAAAGAGTATCGATATAGTAAAACTAAACTGGGAACATCCTATTCGCTTACTGTAAAATAAATGCATACTACAATATCTGCAAAAGCTATTAAGCAAGTTGTAAATCAATATTGCAGTGTGTGTGGTTCTTTTACCTACATTCTCCCCCATCCCACCCCAACCCCCACCCCAAAACAGTATGCCAGATATGATCCTTCAGGCAGCAACATACACACTTTCATTAATAACTGTTATAATTTCTACAACTTTATCAATACATTTTGCAGGTTAGACCACGATGACTATGGGTCTTTTCCCATCACGTGCATCTATGACGTCAGTGTATATGAAATTATACGTAATTCCAAGTGCGGAAGCGTTATCTTGTTTGATAAACTGAAACCAAAATTGAAACTGAAACATGTTGTTACTTACAACAAGGTTATATTGGGAGGGATGGTTTCCAATGAAAAAGAGAGATTGTTAGAATGGCTTAACCTTTTTTGAGGGTATGGAAAAAATGTGAAACCTTCATACAAACACTAGCGTTGATGTTGATCAGGAAATTTTAGCAACACGCTCATTGATGCATCCCTAATGTGAATGAGGTTCACCTGTATGGTTTCAGTTTTCCCAAAGAGCCCATAAGACTTGGAAGTGTGGATAGGAGCCGGTCAGGATTGAAAAATCACGCTATCATGTTTTGCACTGATGAGGACTTGAACCCAGGACCTCCCAGTTATTAGCCCGTCCCTGCTCTACAACAGTGACTGGTAGTTTTGAGGGTTTTTTGTTTCACTAGAAGTGTTCATTTCAACAGAACTATGAATAATAAAATAACATGTGGATTCCCTCATTACCAGCAATCTCTATTGACGTTGCTTTTTTTTTTACAGAACAGTCAAAGCGCCTCTAATAAACTCTCGCGTGATTAATCAGTAAACTTACGCATGACTAATCGATAAACTTACGCATGCCTAATTAATAAACTTACGCAAGCCTAATTAATAAACTTACGCATGACTAATCATTAAAGTTACGCATGACTAATCAATCACAGCAAACTCATAAGATGTTTGATAACTATTCAGTTGTCTTTACTTAAATGCATAGTTGATAACTATTTAGTTGTCTTTATTTAAATGCATAGTTGATAACTATTTAATTGTCTTTATTTAAATGCATAGTTGATAACTATTTAGTTGTCTTTACTTACATGCATAGTTGATAACTATTTAGTTGTCTTTACTTAAATGCATAGTGGATAACTATTTAGTTGTCTTTACTTAAATGCATAGTTGATAACTATTTAGTTGTCTTTATTTAAATGCATAGTTGATAACTATTCAGTTGTCTTTACTTAAATGCATAGTTGATAACTATTTAGTTGTCTTTACTTAAATGCATAGTTGATAACTATTCTGTTGTCTTTATTTAAATGCATAGTTGATAACTATTTAGTTGTCTTTACTTAAATGCATAGTTGATAACTATTTAGTTGTCTTTATTTAAATGCATAGTTGATAACTATTTAATTGTCTTTATTTAAATGCATAGTTGATAACTATTTAGTTGTCTTTATTTAAATGCATAGTTGATAACTATTCAGTTGTCTTTACTTAAATGCATAGTTGATAACTATTTAGTTGTCTTTATTTAAATGCATAGTGGATAACTATTCAGTTGTCTTTATTTAAATGCATAGTTGATAACTATTCAGTTGTCTTTACTTAAATGCATAGTTGATAACTATTCTGTTGTCTTTATTTAATGCATAGTTGATAACTATTCAGTTGTCTTTACTTAAATGCATAGTTGATAACTATTTAGTTGTCTTTATTTAAATGCATAGTTGATAACTATTCAGTTGTCTTTATTAAATGCATAGTTGATAACTATTAGTTGTCTTTATTTTAAATGCATAGTTGATAACTATTTCAGTTGTCTTTACTTACATGCATAGTTGATAACTATTTAGTTGTCTTTATTTAAATGCATAGTTGATAACTATTCGTTGTCTTTACTTAAATGCATAGTTGATAACTATTCAGTTGTTTTTATTTAAATGCATAGTTGAGAACTATTCAGTTGTCTTTACTTAAATGCATAGTTGATAACTATTTAGTTGTCTTTATTTAAATGCATAGTTGATAACTATTAGTTGTCTTTACTTAAATGCATAGTTGATAACTATTTAGTTGTCTTTACTTAAATGCATAGTTGATAACTATTTAGTTGTCTTTACTTAAATGCATAGTTGATAACTATTTAGTTGTCTTTTATTACATGCATAGTTGATAACTTTTTAGTTGTCTTTACTTAAATGCATAGTTGATAACTATTTAGTTGTCTTTACTTACAATGCATAGTTGATAACTATTTAGTTGTCTTTACTTAAATGCATAGTTGATAACTATTTAGTTGTCTTTACTTACATGCATAGTTGATAACTATTCTGTTGTCTTTACTTACATGCATAGTTGATAACTATTTAGTTGTCTTTACTTACATGCATAGTTGATAACTATTTGTTGTCTTTACTTACATGCATAGTTGATAACTATTCAGTTGTCTTTATTTAATGCATAGTTGATAACTATTTAGTTGTCTTTACTTACATGCATAGTTGATAACTATTTAGTTGTCTTTACTTACATGCATAGTTGATAACTATTCTGTTGTCTTTACTTACATGCATAGTTGATAACTATTCTGTTGTCTTTATTTAAATGCATAGTTGATAACTTTCTGTTGTCTTTACTTACATGCATAATCCTCTAGCACGAGCGGATTCCATGTAAGGTTTTTGTTTCAAAAAAGTATAAAACTACGGAATAAATTAGTTTCGCCTTGCTGTCTAGTCATAATGATAATGATAGTTTATCAGGGCTTAGAGAGCCCCTAACACTCAAATGCCCCTCAGGACTCGTCACAATGTCAACATAAAGAAAATGAATATTCATACAAACTCTCTCTCTCTCTCTCTCTCTCTCTCTCTCTCTCTCTCTCTCTCACTCTCTCATACACACACACACGCACACACATGCACACACATACACTCACACACACGCACCTACGCACGCACGCACGTGCGCACTCACTCATTCACACACATACACACACACACACGCGCGCACGCACACACACACACGCACACTCATGCACACACACTAACGCACATACAACAACTATAGGCTGCATAACAGTGCATAGTCACAGTTCTTCGTTTTCTCTTAGTTTTGAATGATTAAGTGTCTATCTGAAACAAACGTGTCTCAAGGGTTGTAACAACAGAAAGAGAAAGGGCATTACAGATTGTCGACAGAATAAAATTCCAGATGACAGTAAATTTGAGGTTTGCTACTGTTTATATCTCAGACTGTCAATATGCTGTGACTGTTTTTCGATTTAAAAAAACGTGAGACAGAGAGTAAGATGTGTATCAAGAGCGAACTGTCTTTCTCAAAGCACGATTTGTATGCACAGCGTGCCCTGCAGATCTCTTCCAGCCAGACAATGATAGCGCCCCGAACTACCTGGCATGAATACATGTCAAATAGACGTTCATTTTTCTGACACCTTTTCTGTACCGCTTCTATGTCATATTCCCATGCTGCTCATTTCAGCTATCACACCTCCACACTCACCGACACCGCAGTCACCATGAAAGTAGAGCTGGAAGGGTCACATAACCTGGGGCACTTTTTCACAAATTCACAGTGCTGTGTTGATGATAACGGGAATGCTGGTGATGATGCTATGGAATTTCGTTTTTTGATCGAAACTATGTGACAGGGTTGTACATCACGCTTGTTTTTGTAAGATATGCTGGCGTTAACACGGCCCGAAAGATACAGATCGTTCTCAGAAAACATCCTCACTGATGCATCCATAGAATGCATAAGGCTTGAACTGTTTTGTCTCAGTCTTTTGAACGAACCCATAGTATGTTCACCTCTGAGCAGGAGTTAGTCAGAGCAAAAAAATTCCACAGTAATTATCTTGGACTGAAGAGGATTCGAACCCACGACATCCCAGTCAGTAATCCCTTGCGCTAACCACTTCGCCCCGGTGACTGGTTATGAACGTACTGAAGCAACACACGACTTCGTTTGACTATGTTTTCATTATTCATTCAACCAAAACGTCTTCGCAGTTTCGAAGGGTCATGTCAACTCAAAATCACAATTGCTTCCGGCTCAAAAACCAATAATATTTCAAACGAAACATCGAAACTCCAACGAAAGGTGTAACTGCATGCATGAACGAAGCATGAGACGTTATAACAAGGATAATGCTACAAAGCTGCCCCTAGAACGTCGCAATGCTATTACAAGGGAAAGGGAAAAAAAGAAAAAAATGAGTACTTGTAATCAATGTGTGATGATAACTTCAGTTTGTCAACATGAAAACAGGCCTGTGAGCACAGGTAGGTAGGTATCTATTCAAAACCGACGGAATCTATAAATTGTTTTATCTTAAGTGGGCTTCTGCACCAAGCGGCCTGAACGTGTTCAGAAGTGTCAGACAGCGAAGGATACTTTTTTCCGTGAACCTCAGCTGGAACACTGGTCACGTCCTTGGCGTTTGTTGGTCCGACAGGAGCGTCACACTCACACACTAAGTCCCTGGAATGTTGTGACTGTCCGTTGGCCGAGGACTGCAAGACGACTGAAGGGTCTTAGACACATCTGATTGTGGAGGAAGAGTCTCCAAATATGATGAATAGGCTGGTTTGAGTCTGTCAATGGAAATTCGAATTGGTTTTCCATTTTTCAAAATGTCAAAATATTTGTCTGAGCGCATAGAAACAGGAAAAGGTCCATCATAGGGCCTCACCAAAGATCCTTTGTGGGAATCAATTCAAAGATAGATATGATTGGCGAACTGCAAATGTATGTCGAGGAACGAAGGAATTTGGTGAACCATGATGAGCAGTAGGTGGGGGAGTTGGACTATATTTTCATTATTCATTCAACCAAAACGTCTTCGCAGTTTCGAAGGATCATGTCAACTCAAAATCACAACTGCTTCCGGTTCAAAAACCAATAATATTTTAAACTAAACACCGAAACTCCAACGAAAGGTGTAACTGCATGCATGAACAAAGCATAAGACGTTATAACAACGATAATACTACAATACAATTTGATCTGCTGGGATTCCGACCATTGCTGTAAAGGGAGGAAGTTGGAATTGCAACTCAATCTATTTGTACCATTTTCCTTATAAAGTTGTTTGGTGTTGGCTGCGTGTGATTGTCATTCAAATTGACAGTTGGTGGGACAACAGATCTATAAACTAATGTACATGTAGCTCCTTTGTTTAATTAATAAATGAAAAATGAAAAATACGAATAGTCATTCTCGATTTTCTAACTAACAATATAATTCAAGCACTTGCTTGACAGACGTTTCTCCTGTCAGGACCTTCTGCTGTCCGGTTCTCCCCAGAGTTTCTTACTACTGACACATGACTCCACCACAGACTGCTGGGAACAGTCTGGTGGACGGTCGGGAAAGACCGGATGACACTGGGACAGACCAAATTTATGGGCTTTGTGGGCTGGTCCCCATCTTCCCTTTCTTTAATTTACTTCTAATTCCACGAGTAAAAACTAACAAACTTGTCTGCAAAAATCCCTAGAAATTAGGGGAGGGGGGGGGAGTTTCAAAACCTGGCCCATAGAAATGTATTCAAGCCAGTGCATAAATAACTACGCTCGATATTCAGTAATCTTTTGTAAGGTGGGAAACATGTTGATCGATCAGTGCCTTTGTGTGTTTAACATTTGTCAAGAGCATTTTCTGTTCACAGATGGACATTATACCAAATATCGGTCATTGAATATAAACCTTGTGACATCTTGTGGAGCAAAGTGACACTGACACTGTAACTGTCACACAGACAACAGGAGGGGGGGGGTGTATAGAGAGAAGAGAGAGAGTGAAGATCATCAGTGTGTGTGTGTGTGTGTGTGTGTGTGTGTGTGTGTGTTGTGTGTGTGTGTGTGTGTGTGTGTGTGTGCGTGCGTGTGTGTGCGTGCGTGCGTGTGTGTCTGTTTCAGCGCTTAGATTTTATTTTATCAAGATTTTGCGCTATATAAATATTGTAATTAATTAATAATTAATTAATAATTAATTAATTAAAAAGCAAAGTGCGTGAAGAGCACTTTCTCGGGAAGTTCTGAAACAATTTTAAATGTCTTCCCTGTCGTGAAAGTCTACTATTGTCATTAGTGTACGTCAGCGTTTATTTTAACAAAAATGTCTTGAAGGTCATCTTCAGAAGTGCACAATCTGGATTTTCTGCGATAAATTCTGCATAATAGAGAGAATGGCTTGATCATTTTGTTTATTTGCTTGATCTGTTGTTGTTTTTCTTATTACTGTTCTTCTTTTTGTTTTTGTTCTTGTTCTTATTCTTGTTCTTGTTGTTGATGATTTGCAACCACAGAAAAGTAGCATTTGGAATGGGAAGTTCGAGCCAGACAATTCTATGTATGTTGCACCTAAACCTTCTAGTAAAAGAGAAACATTGCAATCATACCCAACAAATCCTAATCCAGATAGATACTGAACAATAGTCATATGACTTGAAATAAATGCTGTATTTCATCTTAGACTTCAGCTGATGAAGTATTTAATTGACTTGAAGAACGGGAAATTTACAATTTGAACACATACAATCGTTTCGCTTGCTCTTCATCAGCAATTTCTAACCTCGAGTAAGAAGGAAAACAAATACGAACAAAAACACGTCCCTCTCAGGGAAAATGGTACGATTACGTACCATTTAGAAAATAGAATGGCTAAAAATGGATCAACCGTGTATCAACTAAAACTTGATCTGAAGCTTTATCTGAAATCCCCTGGACTAAGTAGGCATTATTGACAGCCACTGAAAAAAATACAAGGTAATGGAATCTGATCAATCTCAACAAGTGCGTGTTGTTTGTACCAAAAAGTATTTGATCTTATGCAACGACCATTTTCAAACGACGATTTCTGCTCGACCACAGATTTGTTTTCTACATCTCATAGTCTGTTCATCAAAGTACAGCCGTAGAACAGATCCTAACAAAAGGTCTGACAATTGAATAGAAACTGGTGAAAATCTGTTTAGTGGAGCTTTATGCTAATTAAAGTAATATCTGTAACCGTCAGAGAAGTGAAGAAACCAAAAACACGGTTTAAAGCATGCTGCGGGTTTTGTTTGTTTGTTTGTTTGTTTGTTTGATTGTTTGTTTGTTGTTTGGTTTTGTTGTTGTTTTTTTGTTTTGTTTTGTTTTTTATTTTTTCGCTGTGACCTAATCTCCCGTCAAACCGAGACTAAACTGCACTGCATGGACACTCTCTCTCTCTCTCTCTCTCTCTCTCTCTCTCTCTCTCTCTCTCTCACCACACACACACACACACACACACACACATTCACAACACACACACACACACACATCACACACACACACACACACAACACACACATTCACACACACACACACACACACACACATTCACACACACACACACACACACACATTCACACACACACACACACACACACACACATTCACACACACACACACACACACACACAATTCACACACACACACACACACACACACATTCACACACACACACACACACACACACACACACACACACACACACACACACACACACACACACATTCACACGCAGAGAGAGAGACTGTTGTATCATCAGTCCTTTTAGAGACTATCTCTGAATTTTTGACAGTGATGACTGACGAGAGTTGTTGACTCAGAGGGTTTTCTTGGTCCACTGGTGCTGTGCTAAGGATACTCCAGTAGCTGTCTGCAGGCAAAAGGGAAGCTCTGTCCACAAATAGATTTGTCTCTGTTGGTGTCTCCTAATCCATTCTGTCTGTCCCTTGTGACAAGGAGTCATCTTACGCCAGTGATAGTAGTTATGCATTCGTTCAACAAACATGGACATAAATAATTGTTGCTGTTATTCTGATATTCTGATACTTAGACTTCACATTACGCACAAGAGTCAGGGCATTTCTTGATGCTGAATCAGCTGAATCAGGGTATTTCTTGATGCATATGTTTGGTATTAAAATAAGTAGTTGTCATTGTTAGTATTAATAATACGATCAACTCAAAAGTAATCAAATAGTTCCAGCCTCTGTTCTCGTTGTGGTCATAGTCACACGTGAAAGATTTAAAAATGATCATACTTCTGGTTGATTCAAGTGATACATCCAACCTCAACCTTGGTACGTTCAGTCTTAAAGTTCATGTGCTGATAGCTGTAGTGGGAATAAGTATAATAGTTCCATTTGTGGACCAACAAATGCGAAAAATGGCTTCCATGGCTGTGACTGAACACCTATCCTTTTATGAAAATTACCGCTAGACCTTGCAACAGCTTCCATGAGCAGCAGGCAGTAAAGGCCATACTTGGACAAAAAATCACAGACATAGAAACAACAAAAGAAACCAGAAGTGATCTTAACGAAAGCAAAGATCGCAGTGCCACAAAACCTGAGACTGTTCACAGCACTGTGATCAATATCCAATGAATATATGAACACTGGCGATGGCGTAATGATAGCTCATTTCGGTTGTTTTTTTCTGATCACTGAACAGAGCAATACAACACTAATTTGTCGTAATGTATCTTGGCATCAACCATAAATTATTCAAATAATTCAGACTATTTATTCATCAAAATAAACAACGTATTTAACGACGAATTTAAACTGTCGAAAGATTGAACTGCATGGTTCCAGTCGATCCAAATACGCCCAAAGCATCTTAAACTTAGAGCATTGTCCAGTCTGGGATTTTTTTTTTACAAATACTATACTGACACATATGCACATAGACTGAAATACGTGAATGACAGGTACTAAAATCCCAACCAAACAGTCTTCATTTCCAGTGTTAACCAGTCCATACGGCAATTGAACAGT
>JAPXFY010000013.1:76636250-76651250 GCA_030674185.1 Monoplex corrugatus | reverse complement strand
ATCCTTCTTCTATTGAATAGCATCTGCTCTGCGCTGTTCTAGTATATGTGCGCACTGCGTTCATTATTTTTATAAGCATTGTCTTCCCAAATGGTCAAGTTGATGCTACAGCTGGTCAGGATGGCCTTCAGAATATCCTTGTATTTACTTAAGTGGTCTTCCTGGTCACAATGTCTTTGCTTCAGCTCTCTGTGCAATCTTTGAATGACTACTGTCTTCAATATGGGCAACGTGTTCTGTCCAACGACCTGGTACTCACGCTTGACAAGCTGCATTACTTTAGAACCAGCAGGTTGGACGATCGATCTTATTACATACTGTTGCAGATCTTACGAAGGCACCTCTGGAAGAATCGTTCCTGCCATTCAATGTGTCGTTGTCGGATAGTCTAGGTCTCGCAGCATTACAACTGGGCACTCAGAACTACTGCTCTATAAGACAGCAATCTTTGTAGCGACTCTAATGCCATCGTGTCGCCACCGCCATCCCCGACTTCGCCTGAACCATCATCGTCTCCACCTTCTCCACACAGCCCCTGTGACTCTCGCTCCCATACTTTGCACTCACCCACATATGACTGTGTTCCATGGCTCACCTACATTGCCGCAGTTTTCATCCTTGTTCTCCAAGTCACCCACTTATCAACATCATGACACTGTTTCAAATGGCTCACTATCAACGTCCCAGTCTGTTTGTGACTGACAAACTGAAAATGTGTTTATTTAACGCTCAGTCAGTATGCAAGGATGGCAAAGCAGGTGTCATTGCTGACTTCATCTTAGATGAGCATGTTGATATTGCATTTCTCACTGAGACATGGCTTAACCCCCTTGGTCATGAACCCATACATGCGAGTCTCACTCCGATTGGTTAGAGGCTTGCTTCTTTCCATCGCCCATCTCGAGGTGGCGGTATCGCCATCCTCTACAACGCCACAATCCATTCTCGCCTATCTTTCTCGCTGTCTCTGCCATTCTCCCATCCTTCTTTTGAGCACGTTGAAGTATCCTTCCAATCCACCGCTCACCCCATCACCTTCTCCTCTGTCTATTGACCTCCACCTAGCACAGCCAACAAGTTCACCACATCCATGTTTCTCTCACTTTGACCAACTACTTGACCATTACTGCCTCTTACCACCATCTTCTGGACACTCATGCCCCTGCCACAACTCGTCTTTTACCTGACCGCCCCCCTACCCCCTGGCTCACTCATGAGATTGCCTGCGCAAAACGTGCCCACCGCAGAGCAGAGCGCCGCTGGCGCAAATCCAAACTCACTGTTCATAGGCCACTTTTCCAAGCCTCTAAAACAAAAGTATCTACCCTCACTGCATCTGCAAAAACAAGCTTTTTCCAAACCAAAATCCTGAATGCCTCTTCTTCAAAAGAACTCTTTACAACCATGAATCATCTCCTTGGCACACGAAAAAATTTACCTCTCCCAACAAAACACACGAATGAAGAACTCCCATCTGTATTCTCCAAGTACTTTACCACCAAAATACAAACTCTTCGTGACAAGCTTGACAGGACACCCTGTCAACCCTGCCCAACTGACCCTTCCTTCTCTGGCACACCTCTTACTACTTTTACCCCAGTCTCACAAGAAGAAATTCTCAGATCCATGTCCTTCAAAACCTGCGAACTGGATCCTCTTCCAGGTTCTCTCTACTCTGACTGTCTCCCTACGCTCCTTCCATTCATCACTGACATCATCAACACTTCTCTCCAAACTGGAACTGTCCCAGATTCTTTCAAGTCTGCTATCGTCCACCCTCTCCTCAATAAATATGATTTAGATCCTAATGAATTGAAAAACTACCAGCCTATTTCTAATCTCTCTTTCTTGTCAACACTCCTTGAAAAAAGTTGTCCTCAACCAGCTGAACTCTCACCTGTCTGCCAACAATCTCTTCAATCCTTTCCAGTCAGCCTACCGCCAGTGAAACTGCCCTATTACACATTCTCAACAATCTCCTCCTTGCAACTGATACTGGCAAAGTCTCTCTCCTCACACTCCTTGATCTGTCTGCAGCCTTTGATACCATTGATCATGGTATTCTCTTCTCTAGACCCCATCACACTTTTGGCATCTCTGTCACTGCTCTCTCTTGGTTCACTTCATACAACAAACTGTTCTCATTAACGGCACTTACTCTCAACCTGCAAACCTGACTGTGGTGTTCCACAAGGATCTGTCCTTGGCCCTGTTCTTTTCCCTCTTTACACCTCCCCCCTGTCCACCATCATCGACTTTCACTCTATAAAACACCACTTCTATGCTGATGACACACAGCTTCAAGACAATGACTCATCTGACAATGTACAGCGCCTCTTGACTCGCACCACTGAGTGTTACTCGGACATTAAGAACTGGATGACATACAATAAACTTCAGCTCAACGACGAGAAGCTATTCTCATTGGCACCTGTCAGAAACTTTCTGAGCTGCCTCCTCTTTCTCTTCTGTAACACATCAGTCCCAATTTCTGATTCAGCTAAGAACCTTGGCGTCTACCTTGACTCTACCCTCTCTATGAACAACTTTGTTTCTCAAACTGCCAGATCTTGCGGCTATCACCTCCATCGTATAAGCCTGATCAGGAAGTATCTTTCTGTCGAAACAACTGCAAAACTCATTCTCTCTTCATAATGTCTCGCATTCACTATTGCAATTCACTCCTGTCTGGTCTTCCCGCCTCCACCATTCGCATCCTACAGCGCATTCAAAACAATGATGCATGCCTTGTACTAAAAAAGAAAAAAGCTGACCACATCTACCCTCTCCTGGCACAACTTCACTGGCTCCCTGTATCAAAGCGCATACAGTACAAACTAGACACCATCTGCTACAAAAACCTAAATAACGCAGCCCCCGATTACCTGTCAAGCCTACTTGAGATCTATGTTCCTTACGTACCCTCCGTTCTGCCTTCGATCCTCTGACTTTTCGCTTTCCACGCACTAAGCTCAATACCTATGGTCCACGTGCCTTCTCTGTTTCTGATCCACTCTCCTGGAACAAACTTCCTCTCTTAGTCCGCCAGCAACCTACTTTTGTCTCCAAGTCCGCTCTCAAAACTCACCTCTTCTCCTCTGCATAAAATCCTGACCTCACTCATCCCCCACTGCAGCCTGTCTCTGCTCGGTGTGGAATCACATTGTAATATACATTTGTATATAATATGTTTTCTATTGATTTTTTTTTTTACTTTGAGTACACCTACATATAATTGTCCATTGCTTTTCTTCTTTTTCCCCATTTGTAGCCTTGTGTATGTGTGTGTGTGTACGTGTGCGCATGTGTGTGCATGCGTGCGTATGTGTATGTTTAGCGCTTAGATTTGATTTTTATCAAGATTTTGCGCTATATAAATATTGTAATTATTATTAATTGTAATTACAAATTCTTGATCAGCCTTCCAGGCAAAGCTAACCTTTAAGACCTGTAATGCCAACTCTGTGTCAAGAGAACCATTGCTGCGCAAGTAACAGAATTTGTCTACAGTTTGACGTTAAAGGGCCAAATAGCATTTCCTCTCTCTCTCTCTCTCTCTCTTTCTCTCTCTCTCTCTCTGTAGTGTGTGTGTGTGTGTGTGTGTGTGTGTGTGTGTGTGTGTGTGTGTGTGTGTGTGTGTGTGTGTGTGTGTGTGTGTGTGTGTGTGTGTGTGTGTGTGTGTGTGTGGTGTGAGTGTAGATGAGAAATATATCAGCAAGGATTTTTACTGCTTATAGACTTGCCTTTGATATATTTGTACAGAAGATCCAGCTCATAAAAAAATCATGTTAGTGCATATTTTGACTAAACTGTGTAATAGTTTTCTTATCAAACCGCAGATTCTATGTGCAACTTCTCCTGCAACTTTTGGGTCGCTGCATCTAGAACATGGAATATTGATAAAGGTTTCTCATCTATCTGCCTACCCGTGACTCTTACAGAGATTTGTTTGGGTAAAGATGCAGAAAAATAAAAGATCAGAGAGAGACTATGGCTTGATCACTGTGCATTTTCCCGTACTGTTTTGTCTCTGTTCCGGCCTTCGAACGTCGTTTTCGTCAGTGTCTGTCGTACGTTCTATTTCTGGCCGATATGAATCGTTATACTTGCTCAAGTTGCTGAAGACAATAGTTGTTTGACATTTAACATTCTTTCTTTCAGCTTCTTATTTGATTTTTGTTTCATACTCTCTCTCTCTCTCTCTCTCTCTCTCTCTCTCTCTCTCTCTCTCTCTCTCTCTCTCTCTCTCTCTCTCTCTCTCTCTCTCTCTCTCTCACTCTCTTTCTCGTTCTCCCGCCACCCTTTCTTTTTTGTCAGAACGGTTTTTCAACACCTCGTGACTTCTTTATGCTTGTGTTGATCATTCCGTATTTTCTTGCTTCTTTCCCTTCTACTTTCTTTTCTTCCATTCTTTCTTTTGTATTCTTCTTTATAAAGGTTGTACTATACGTCTTTTACCTGTGTGTTTGCGTGTTTGCTAATACATTAAGTAGACCTTTACGATGTGTTTGTGTCTGTGGCCTATTAGATCTCAGACTTCTTTGTAGCCTTATACTTGTGTGGTTCTGTCACTGTTGGACAAATCCTTAACCAGCTTCGTGTTAACCTCTAGAGATGACTTTGCCATTACCAGTAGCGACGGTGCATCGATTGTATCTGTGGGAACTCCAGTGTGTGAGAACATCGGTCTACGTTAATAACAATTTCTGTGGATAATAGTAATAATGAATCAATCTTGTATACTTCCTTATTCAAGGACTGTGACACCAACTATTACCGGCAAACTTACATCACCCACCCTTGCAACAATGATTACTCAGCCACGAACCAGTACAACACGACTGGACCATGACGCTACTTGAACCTCTTCCTTGTCCGTCACTGATCAACTCCCATCAACCTCTCCCTTGTCCGTCACTGATCAACTCCCATCAACCTCTTCCCTGTCCGTCACTGACCAGCTCCCATCAACCTCTTCCTTGTCCGTCACTGATCAACTTCCATCAACTTCTTCCTTGTCCGTCACTGATCAACTCCCATCAACCTCATTCATATTTAACCATAATCAACTTCCTTCTTCCCACCCCCTCCCCTGCGTTCATTCCCACCATCACCAACGGTTTTATACTGAACAGACTGTGACATCCTCTCGACTCTAAACCCCGCCACTACTACCCCCTTCTACCACACTGACCATCTCCAGTATGCAGACGGAAACAGTCATCCAAAACTCAACATGCCAAAACAGCTGACTCCACAGAAAAAGAAAACCCTGAGTGTATTAATGATTCTGAGGTATGAATCAAAACAAAAAAATGAAAAGTTTGAAAGGAGAATTCCACTAGTACAAGACAGAAATTCCTGCCACAAGACATCCAAAACATACTCAAAGACCACACTATCAAGCTGCAGTCCATCAAAGACAGTAAAACTTTGTCTGTGATATAAAAGAAAAGAATCTCAAATACATGTACTCAACCTTAACAACAACAAAAAATACAACGAAGAAAGGAAGCAACACAATAAAGAGGCTAATCAACCAACAAAAACAATGTTCACCTCCATCTAGCACTGAATCCGCCAACTCAGAAGAGAGTATAGTGCATCCACAACCAATAGATTTCCTCTCCTATTTGACACTGTCAGTACTGATTACCCCCTTACTCCTGTGTAATCTACGCTTGACCATCTCGCTAAAAAAATCACTGACCAATCCTACATCCCCCTTCTCCCATCTCATGCAAAAAAAATATTTCCCTGGAACTGTGATGATCTCTTGCCAGGTCACTTAACGTTAAAAGATGAGCTGAAATAATATCAGGAACTTCTCAATATCTGGCCTGTCAATCCATTATTTCTGCTAGTAGTTGTCATCGCGAGCGCAATCCAATATCAAACAGGTCGTATGTGCATCAATGGTATGTGCATTAATGATAAACAACATTCGTTACGCAGATGACATCGTGCTAATTGCAGAAAATAAAAAAAGAAGATTTTCAAAACCGTGTGAATGTAATAGAAATAGAAAGCAAAAACAAAGGGCTGGAGCTAAATAGCAAGAAGACTGAAGTCATGGTAATCACCAAAAAACAAGAAACCCCCTCATGCAAATAACAATAAATAATACAACTTTGAGACAGGTTGATAAGTTTGAATATGTGGGAACGGTCATCTCACCAGACGGCAAGTACACATCATAAATAGCCAGCAGAATTGGCCAAGCTAAAACAGCATTCAAGAAGACGAAAAACGTTCTTACCAACAAATGCCTATCAATTAACATCAGGAAGAGAGTTCTTGAATGTTAATAGAACCGATACTGTTGTAAGGCTGTGAAGAGTGGACAGTCAACACGCAAAGTCAGAACAAGATTGAGGCAACTGAAATGTGGTTTCTAAGAAGAATGTTGAGAGTTCCATTGACAGCTAAGGAAATAAACGAGACAGTCTTGATGGAAGCAGACACAAGAAGAACATTGATAAAGAAGATTAGGAAAAGACAAGCAACATTTATGGGACATTTATGAAGAAAGAGAAATTAGAGCACCTAGTCACAACAGGAAAGCTGGAGGAAAAGAGAACACGAGGTAGACCCAGGGAGAAAATACTGGACGGAATTGCAGAGTGATTGAGGACAGAGAGGATGGGAGATGCACTTGCAGCGACAAGATAGATTCGTATGGAGGGCCATGATCGCCAACGTCCTGCAGCAGGACACATGATGATGACTTATTGCCTCATCAATTATCCCTCCCTATGACCTACACCACCTAAAACAGAATGCATCGTGGTCCACTGCTAAACTTCGACACACTACCAATAAGGATGAGTATTTTCATTGACAGTACCCTTTTCTTCATCGCCTAGATGGGTGCATCAAATAAGGACATGTACTGTGATGCAACTCACCTTAATGTAAAGGAGTCTAGAGTCTTATACTTGACACCTGCTTGTACATGTATGATCTAGAACCCTGTTATGATCTACAACGCCCATCTTACAACAGCCAGCTCTAGTTCCTAGCCAGCTACATAACTAACAACATCAACAGGAAACCCATGGTCCTAGCACCTGGAGGCACGCTGGTCACATACTCAAGATTAGTGATCAGGAGGATTGTCGTTTCCATGGTCATCACCACGTCCAAAGCTACTTCCAACAGTCTACTCCTGTCCTTAACATACTGATATATGGTCGACTATCGTGGTCGATAAAGACCAACCTAGCACTGTATTTGTGTACCCTCATGTGGGATCTCAGGCCAAAGTGTAATGTACACAGGTGGCCACATACTTGACACTGGATGGAACACACTGCAGAGTTGGTTCTGGCCTTTATTACTGCACGCTTTTCCACTTGGCTGTTTCGTCTTTCATTTTTATAAGCTTCTGTTCCCTAGCGAATAGCTTGCCTCTATTCAGACCTGTTTGTGGCCATGATTTCCCATTTTTTTCATCAGTGTCACATTTCTGGAGGGATTTTTTTCAGGGTGTTTTTGTGGCAAAGCTTTGGCCGTCCTCTTGGTCGATGGCCTTTTGTTGTTTTACTGACAAGTGTTCAAACCCTAACTACCAGTTTTCAGTCCTAAGTGCTCACCGCTACACCATTACACCACTACCCCACAGCAATTGAACAGTACGATATTCTCCCTTTCGTATGGCCAGCAGAACAAGATCGCACATGTTAGATCACATGACAGTACAAGCAAGTTGGCTTCATTCTTTTACCCTGTGGTCACAGTATGCTATGACCTTTGTCTTGCCCAGAGGACTAGTATAGACACTCGGTCGTGTCAATGTTAGAAGTGTGACTATAATGTAGCACACACTTTCCCCCAGGTTTTGACTTGCCTTTGGTTTCCCCAGCAGAGGTTTTGATAAATAGATACAAACACTGTGGAATAATTATAACTGAGGTGAATGATCTGTGGCCATGACACATGCAACAAATGTCAAAGACCGATGAGCTCTTTAAGGTTAGGAAACACCTCATCTGCCCTGTAGATGTGATCATACAGCTCGAGGGCCTTACATTATGCCTCTGCCTCTCTCTCTGTCTCTCTGTCTCTGTCTCTGTCTCTGTCTCTCTCTCTCTCTCCTCTCTCTCTCTCGTTGCTCTGAGCAGCGTACTGGATGGAACGCTGTGCAGAGTTGGTTCTGGCCTTTATTACTGCACGATTTTTCACTTGGTATACTGTTAATCGTTCAGACTCTAAACATTTGATGTACTGTTTTAGAGACGAGAGAAAACAAATTTCATTGTAATATTTATACTCAATGCTAGACGGGAAACGTTTTTTATGCTATATCATCTGTGAATAGCATTGAGTTTTATGGCGTTTTGATTCCTTTTAGCGGAAATTATTTCATATCGACAAGAAAGGGAAGTATGCCTGTAAGTGTGTGTGTCTGTGTGTCTGTTGTGTCTGTGTAAGAAAAGTGTTAGCAAGATTCTTCTTAGATGTTCAAGGACAGATCTTTTTCCAGAACTGGGTCTGGATGAGTATTATTGAGGAATGACGAATGCATGCTTTTGGAAGTCTTGACCAAGGGTTAAGGCCACATCTGCTAAAAAAAAAAATTGCCTAAATTAGCACTTTTAAGAAAGAAGTGTGAACAGCACTTCCTCAGATCTTTTCATATCGACATTCTAGTTCAATGTTGTGATATTCCAAGATTTATTTTGTTTGATGCTTCTTCAAGGTCACAATGAATTGTTTTCTCAGAAGCGAAAATTTCTAATTGAAATTTCTGAGCCCTCTATATTTTGATCATTTTGACTTTTGGAAAATAATGTAGGTATATAGACAATTTTAACCGTTGTACTGAAATAGTCAAGCCAAATAAATAAACCTTCTTTTATGATATGGGTTATTATGCCATTTAAGATTCAACGAACTCTTGCGTAGAAGCACCAACGATCTCAACGAAACCGTCACTAATTCCTCACAACTTCCCAATGTGTTTATTCTGCATAACTCTCTTTTTGATGACATAGACGGTATAAGACTTAGGACGGTCATATGGTTTCGTTCCTACCAGTCGAAAGATTCTCTCTATTGAAGTCTGCAGCAGAGCTGTAGCAGACCTTGGTGCTGATGACAACATTGACGCAGTAGTGCTCCATCTTGGCGTGAATGATTTAAAAACGAAAGACGCTTATGCAGTGATCATATTGTGAGTTTCACCAAAGACATCATTGCAAAACTTCCATGTTCAAAAAGACAGGGGGGAGTAGTAATAAACAGACTTGCACCTGTTAAATCGTCAGTTTTAAAAGTGAAAAGAACTTTTTAATGCAACGTTTTCTCTCAACTATATGCCCACAAAAACGTCACGTTTCAGGCTCATGAGAACCTGATTGCCGGCAACAGCAAAATGATGAGGCATCACAGCCACCCATCGCAGAGAGGCACTACCTTTCTTGCAGGAAATCTTGGACATCTTGAGCCCCCCTTTTTTCCAGAAATCTACAACCAAAAGGAACACACAAAGCAAGAAAGGGCAACCACCACTACACCAACAAATCAGTTATCGTAACAACGGCCAGAGAAACTTTTATTCACAAAGACGTCCTCTACAGAACACAACCATGTTGAATACATTATATGCTTGCATTGAACAGATATATCATAACTGTTTTCAAGACCCATGTCCATTCCAACACGTTTCGTATGTGGTACCCATGGAATTTTGGATACAATGGGCGTTATCCTAATTATCATGACAGGAGACATACATAGGCACTTGGTCAGTATAGAAGATATTAACACAACCCAGGTCTGACATTGAATGTTGTCTTTTTCTGAGGCATCATCTTACTCTTATTCTTCAAACAAACATTTGTTATCATATATAAGCTGTATATAATTTCCTTCGATGCTAACTAAGTAACATATTCTGTACTGTAGTGCAGTGCAGTTATTCAACTGGACAGATTCTGTAGTGTTCTCTTGGATTCATCTTGTTGATTTGTTTGTTAAGTTCCATATTTTCCAAATTCACACCCATCGTTCAGCGCTGATTTTCTGATATAAATAACATGTCATTAGATTTTAGTATTCTCCAATGTAACCGCGAATCAGTCCATTCAAACCTAGTGTTGCTTCAACAGTATTTGTCAAAAAATAATCATTGCCTTTTATAGCTGCAATCTCTTAATGTTGTGAAACATAAGGTTCCAGAATTGCCGAATTTATTTTATTTTATCATCTGCTGTTCCAATGTTGTAAACCGACTAACAAGATACAGGCAGCCATATGCATCAGATGTTATTTGGATTACTCATCACTTGATGTTTTCTCGATCCCAACAGATATAAAGACACTTACTACACAGGAGAAGTTTTCAGAGTCAGTTCATCTGTTAATGTAAGTCCTTTATCACTGTACCTTCCCTCTGGTCCAAAAGGTGATAACACCGACTGGATCAAGCATTTGGACACAAAAGGCTCACGGTGGATAGTTCTGGGATATTTTAACGCACATTCTCTTTTCTGGGGAAAAGAATGCCTTAAAACCCTTATCCTGGTTATAATTCGTACCTATATAAACACTGTGTTTGGTCATATAACGAACAGAAAAAAACAAAAAAACGCTAGTAAGTTTAAATGAGCTATATCTCAAAAACTATTTGTTTTTGAACAATAAATGTTCTACAAAATATGTTCAAAACTAAATGAGGAATACTGCTCATCAATTCATTATCAAATATAAATCAACATGAAGGTAAATACCTCTGCCAAACAGGTGAAATGTCAGGTGAGGACAGGCGTGTTGATGAGACTGTCAGTGGTCCCCAGAAGGACCAAGGGCAGGCTCACCAGGCTGCTACAAAACCCTCTTGTAATCCACCCTGCTGTGGTATACTTTGAAGCATTCTGGCACACACAAGGTTACATCACACTGCTCACACTTGAAGGCCGACTGTTTGCGCTTGAACCCAGCACGATCTTTTTTGGGTCTGTTGCATGCAACACAGTCATGCATGGGGCGTTTCCTCTTGGCTCCTTCTTTGGCAATGTGATGTACAGGCTTGTGCATGCCAGTCAGCCTCAGTGGGGGGTTCAGACTCTTCTTCCCTCTGCCAACTGGCTTTGGTGCATCAGGAGACTGGAGAATCAGCTGACGCACAATCTCTCTCCGGAACTGATAGTGTGTCAACGTATTGTTGGCAAACTTCCGGTGGAGACAGTAAGCATTGCAGAGTGCTACTGTGAAGAGATAGAAGAAAAGTTTCCTCCACCACTTCACAGTTTTCCTCAGCAGGGAATAATTAGCAATTATTTGGTCAGAAGTGTCCACCCCCCCACCCCCCCATGTTACGGATGTAGTCCACAATGCAGGTTGGCTTCCAGATGGGGTTGCCTGCCTCATCCCGCTTGTCTTCAGTGGGGCTGTGGATTGTTGTCAGCATATGGACATCGCGCTTATCATGGTACTTCAGGGCCAGAAGATGGTCATTCTGCCTGAAGATGCTCTGTCCCTGGGTCAGCTCAACTCTATCTTCCCTCCTCTTCACCTTCTTGAAGACACGTGGCATGCCTTGCCTGTTTGTACGCACTGTACCACAAGCATAGGTGTTCAGCAGATAGAGTTGGGTGAAGAGCTCTGGATTGGTGTAGTAATTGTCCATGTAAACGCGATGCCCTTGGTCCAACAATCCACTGTAGCTGAGAAGGCTGAGGACGGTGCGGGTGGTGGTGTTCAGCTCCTGCTCGATGCCCAGTGCCTCGGAGAAGTCGGTGCCTCGTGTGGAACCCTGGTATATATCCATGCCAAGCACATACCCTGACTTGGCCTCACATGCCTCATACATTTTGATGCCAAACTTGGTAGGCTTGGCAGGATTGTACACCCGGAAGCGGAGTCTGCCTTTCCAGGGACATGTCGCTTCGTCAAAGCTGATGTCCCTTTCTGGCGAGTAGACCAGGAACTTGGCCCGCAGGTGATTGTAGAAAGGCCTCACTTTGAAGAGGGGGTCGGTGAAGTCATCCTCTGTGTTGTCCACAAGATGGAAGTTACTGAGGATGGCTTCAAAACGCAGAGATGTCATGTTTTTGGAGAAAAATGGCGTCTCTGTGATTTCATCCGCTGACCAGTACTCTGGGATGGTAGGCTTGATGACGAGGCCTGTTGAAATGCAGAGTGCCAGAAACACCCTCATCTCTGCCCTGGTCAGAGGTTTCCAGTGATGCAACCTGGGAATAAACCCACTTTGTTACACACAGAGAAAGAGAAAAAAAATAATAAAAGCATAACATGTAACCACACACACACACTCGCACACACACACACACACACACATATGCTTGCATAAACATATTTGCTAGCATACACATGCACACTCTGATACACAATGCTTCACTAAAACAATCAAAGAACATGCAATTATTTATCTAGAACATCACACACAAACACACTCATACAAACACACACAACCACATTTTTTCATTCAAGACAAAAAGAGAAAACCAATGATAGAGAGGGATTGTAACAAGTTCATTTACAGTGAGGAGAAAAACAAAATCTGCCATTGATGCAGAAAATCATCACAGAGAAAAGCTCACACACCTAAGTCCTCCTTTCTAAATTACTCAAAAGAAACACATGAATTGCACAGAGAGGGAGCTAGGAGGAGCAGAGACAGAAAAAACAGAAGAGTGGGCAAATCGACGGAGGAAATAACTATTTCAGCAAAAAAACAAACAAACAAACACGTGAGCAAACGAGAGATGAAAAAAGAGAGGAGAGAGTGTAGAAAGAAAGAGAACGGGAACGAGAGGTAAAAAGTGAGAGAGAGAGAGAGAGAAGAGAGAAAGAGGTAAATAGAGAGAGAGGAAGACGAAACAAAAAATGGAAACTTACCTAGAGTGTGGTTTCAGGTTGCCAGCATCGATCTTTCTTTGGGCGCAGAGGTTAGTCTGCTCAACTAAGAGATCGATGATTCTCTCATCAATAAATAGAGAGAAGAAATCAAGAGGTTGGGGATTATCGGGGAAGTTGTCATCAACGAGCAGTCGCCTTCCTCGCTCACCCACCCCTCCGCCACATCATCGTCGAAATTTCTGTTGAATGGGGCCTGGTCGATCTGCCTGGCATCTCCAGGAAGCATAAGATCCTCCAAGACATCTTGCAGGTCTTCACCTTCCCGGGCATCGGCGATTTCGTCCGCAAAAAATTCGTTCAAAAAATCTCTAAACTGGTCGCGTCGTCGTCTGCCAGCCATTTTGAGTGTCGCCACGCCCTCTGGATAAAATGACTCCACAAACTCAAACTCTCAGTCAAACTGCTGAATATACATGTTACAGGGCGCTTCAGTCAAGCAACTACGCACTTGACATGGTCAGTGGAATTTTCCACTGAGGGGACGCGTCCTTGACCTCGCGAAAGTCGGTCACTGACCAGCGCGCCCATTGTCGCGACTTCCCTGTGCTAGCAGTGAGAAAGGGGCGCAACTATTGTCGCGACAAGCGAGAACATCAACAGTCGCCTATAGTAGATTAAAATCTATATTTGTTAATCGATGGTTCAGTTACACGAATTCCCATGGATTTGTCTCTCATCTCACCAGAGCTTGCAACAAATTGTACTTAAATTGTAAGAGACGATAGTTTGGGTAGTGACCATCTACCAATTGAAACTAAACTTTCGGAGGAAACAAATTCACGAACACATACTGAGACTGAAGACAGAATCCCGAAATTCCAATATAAGAACGCCGGTTGGGTAGCCTTTGGTAACATCCTTCAGGCGCACAACACGGACTTTAATAAAACATGATAACATAGATGCAGTTTACTCTATTTTTGTCGAAGTTGTTTTAAAACAGCTTTCTCTTCTATTCCAGTGTGTAAGTCGGTGAAATCAGGCAAATACTGTGGAAACTTGTGATGGACAAAAGAACGTGAACAAGCTGTTGCCTTTAAAAAAGAAACTTTTAAAATTTGGCTGAAAAATAAAACTCCTGCACATCATTTGAACATGAAGAAGGCTAAAACTCAATGTAATAGAGTAACAGCACAAGCAAAGGACTGGACCAGTATTAGTAACGACGAACTCTCTGTACAAAGGATATGTAGAAGTGTGGAAAAAAGTAATGAAATGAAACATTGGTATACAACTGACCAGTCTACAAATTAAGTTTAAAAGATAATTTATTTCCGAGTTCTTTTGAAAAAGATAACGTATTGTTTACTCTTTTTCACATGATTGCCGTTCAGTTAATCTAAAATCAACTTATGGTAACCACATGGACAAAATGACATTTATGTTGATCCAATTTCCAAGGAAATTCATTATATCAATTTCTTATTCACTTTGACGAAATTCAAGGAAACTTTGGCGTCTTTTTCAGCCAATAAATCTTCTGTCTGTTTAGATGGTATTTCTTATCAGATGTTAATCCATTTGCCTCTGAAATGGAAGGAATTATTTCACTCATTTTTTCCAAAAATGTTGGGTTACTGGAGCTCTTCCAAAAATCTGGAAGAAGTCCGTAATAATTCCCATCATTAAGGAAGGCAAACCAAGGTCAGTTATTAACAGTTACAGACCAATAGCTTCAACTTCTCGTCCTGGGAAACTGATGGAAAAGATTATTTCGAAGCGTTTATTCCGTTATTGTGAAAGAAATGATATTATACAACCTCATCGGGCAGGATTTAGGAATGGGCGATGTACAACAGGTCATTTAGTAAAACTTCCAAATCAGATCAAAAGACAATTTTTGTCGTAGAGAGAGCACGCTGGCTACGTTTTTTGATGTGAAGAAGCATACGACACTGTGTGGTGTTCAGGACTGCTTTATAAATCAAAGAGCATTGGTGTAACAGTAAAATGTATTATTGCATTAAAAACTATCTATCCTGTAGATCAATATGTGTAAGATTAGGACTGTATACTCTTCATTTAAAGATATCGACAAGGGGATCCTCCAGGGGTCAGTCATACTGTCCAATATACTTCTTTATGATTTACCAAAATGTTTGTCGATGAACACTA
>JAPXFY010000013.1:76621250-76628750 GCA_030674185.1 Monoplex corrugatus | reverse complement strand
GTGTAATCCCTGTCTACCCGAGTAAGCACAAAGCTTAGAAAACTGAATGTTAATCTGTCCGGTATGAGCGACAAAACATATTGAACTGAATGAATGATAATAACTACTCAGAGACTGACATTATTAACTGATAGGTATTTAAACCCAATCTGTAGTTTTCAATCCCAAGCGCTGATCACTACACCACAGCAATTGAACCGTAAGACTTTTTGTTATCCCTCCCATGGCCCACGGAACAAGAGTACAATTGCTGCACAGGCTATCAATTTTGTTTTACCCAACGGATGATTATGGTCACCGCTACCCTCCATCCACCAGGTCATTACTGAAAGTGTGACTTCAAGAGTAGCACACACCTTCAACTAGACTTTTTATTTAAGCAGAGCTTGTGATACATGGGAAGAAAGAGGAGAATGATACGTGATTGCGGTAAATGATCTGTGGCCTTGATATATGCGACAAATATCAAAGACCGATTTCTCTGTGAGATTAGAAAAAAACACTTCTGGTAAGGATGTTAGCAAATACAACTCACTTTACTCTCTCTCTCTCTCTCTCTCTCTCTCTCTCTCTCTCTCTCTCTCTCCTCTCTCTCTCTCTCTCTATTTTCTCTCTCTCTCCTCTCTCTCTCTCTCTCTCTCTCTCAAATAATTTGTAATTGCTGGCACAGGAAAGTTGCTTCGTGCCAGATCTACTGCAAATAGTTTTGTGTTTTGCTCTTGTTATGGCGTTTCAGTTGTATTTATTTACCTTGTGATTTATACACAGACAGACAAACAAACGCAGAGGGGTTTACAAGTGAAATTTTCTGATGATTTAAAGCAGTCCAATTTCTGTGAGCCTCCAAAGCCTGAACGCGAAGCAATTTCAGTTTCAGATTTTTCTGCTGCTCAAGGTAAATTCAAGTCGTAGCCGTCGGTGGTTGGCGGGTGCTGTCACTTGAGAAACGAGATGGCAGCCTCGTTACTGTCTGGTTCCGTGACTGAGCGAAGATTCTCGTTAGTAGAGACTTAGTAGGCACTGCCCTGTGTATGTTAAAAACAGGTACTGTTGAATTTCACAGGTGACCCGGCAGCCGTGCAGTCTCCTCTGCTGGATAGCCCCTGCTCATCTTGACATAGCTGGCTCATATAAACTTGCTGGCTCATATACTGTAGACTTGCTGGCTCATAGACATGCTGGCTCATATTGACTTGCTGGCGTCGGGAGTTTGACTGAACGAACTGGAGTTTGCTGGTGTGTTGATGAGCTGTACTGACTGATAAGGAATCAATGCCTCTGAGACCGCACAGAAAATGAGGCTGCTGGTGATATAATGTAACAAGGCAAGTGTTATTTTCGCCATTCACCAAATCATCATGGCTCAAAATATATACAAACAAGAGATCTTAAACATTGTTAATCCAGTGTCTTCTTTTTGAAAGACATGAGATAGTTGTGTGTGTGCGTAAGTGAGTGCGTGCGTGTGTATGTGTGTGTGTGTGTGTGTGTGTGTGTGTGTGTGTGTGTGTGTGTGTGTGTGTGTGTGTGTGTGTGTGTGTGTGTGTGTGTGTGTGTGTGTGTTTTCAGCAGAAAGTAAGTAAAAGGAAAACGAAGCCCTCCTGCATCATCAAACAAGCCCTAGACTGCCATTCCTCAGGAAAGAGGAAGAGCGGACGTCCTAAACAGAGTTAAAGTCGCAGTCTTCTCTAAGAACTTACGGGTCATAGTCTCACTGAGGAGACAACTGATTGATTGTCCAGAGACAGCAGAAAGATAGAGGCCCCGTAACTGTGTTCTACATGTACAAGGAATAAACAGATTTAAGTCATGATTTATGGTTGCGAAGCTTGGAATCTCGGAAGGCTAATTGAAAAAGAATTGAGGCAGCAGAGATGTGGTTTTGTCGGAGACTGCTGCGTGTTGGATGGACAGAAGAGCTGATGAGAGTGTCCTGGAAGAACTTTATGCCGCCAGACAATTGCTGGCAGACATCAACAGGAGAAGAGTAGGGTACATTGGCTATGCATGTGGCGAGAGCACAGACCTCGTGGCAACCATTTTTCAAGGAGAAACAGAGGCAGGGGGAGAGGGTTCGACCTCCAGTCTCATGCATCAAGAGCATGACTAGCATCGGTGTCCTGGATGTTCGGGGAGTTGTCCGTAGGGGTCGGGACGGTGCCATTTGGGGGAGAGTGGCGGTGTCAAGGGGTGCTGCGGCCAACATGAGTCTGGTGACGCCGACAGGTGAGACAGGTGAGAAATAAAGTCATTGTTACTTCTTCCTCCACTAATACTTCCGCTTCTCTTTTTTCTTCCTTTTCTCTTCTTCTTCTTCCTATTTCCTTTGCTACTCTTCTCATATTTCCGATATCTTCGATTAGAATCTAATGAGTCATGTCGTTCCCTATTACAGAGAACTTTTTATATGAATGTACACGCACACACTCGCGCGCACGCTTGCAACACACACACACACACACACACACACACACACACACACACACACACACACACACACACACACACACACACATCACCATCGATTGGTATGTATCAGTCTTTCATTTTTTTTCTACTGTCTTAAACAAAACTTTGATCTAAACAAACCACACAAAAAAGAAAGATGGGCAACGAACTGTCTACACATGGTTTTCTCGAGGGAAGGTACGACAACTTTCACAGTAAAAGTCAGTTGAGATTACATGAACTATAAACTCAACCATCATTGTGCATTTCTCATCGCAAGTCGGACCACAGTTAAACCTGCTTCAACAAGACATACCTTTTAGCAATAGAGTGTTTATAGCAATGAAAAAAGAATAATTCCCACGACGACGACTAATAAATAAAGTGAATTAATAATTATGATGATGACATCGATATGATCAAGATATCATGACGACGATGAAAAGAAGAAAAAGATGGTGTTGGTATCAATGGATACTTTGTTATTTTAGAACATTTTATACAGTTTTGAGCGGGGGTCTGTGACGTTATAAAATAACGTATTGTCCAGCGACAAAAAGCATTCTGGTAGAAATAAGAACAAAAAGCTTCAACAAACCAAAACAGTGCTGGAAACAATTGTTAGTCTAACAGCCTCCATTGTACTGTGGAGTCAACAGGAGTCATACTGTCAACCCATGGTCAATTTATATGTCGTGGAAGTCATCAACGACCGTGAAGGAGCCAGCTTCATTGACAAGGGTGTAGGACATTAATGACTGGTGTATCTGTACCTAGACTTTTTTTTTTAATTTGAATGCTATACCAAATGTCGTGTTGTTTGCTGCCACATGATATTAATGTATCTCCCAATAAGACAAACATTAGACATATTTGAAGCAAGCATTTCTTTTTCTGGTATCTCTGGAATACATTTCCTTCAGCATCAAGTCATGCACATCGCAAACAGCTTTAAACAAAAATTTTACGAATTATTCTTGATACAGTGCAACAAGTTATTTTAATCGAAACCCTTTTTCTAGTTCCCAACACACTGTGCTAATAAAACATGTAGTCAACCTCATCGCTACACAAGAGTCCTTCTTATCCCAGCGGTAAACTGTTACCTTACTGCATTAAAACCTAAATCTTACCCTTTCTTATTGTCTGTGTGTCTGTGTCTGTGTGTGTCTGTGTGTGTATGTGTGTGTGTCTCTCTCTCTCTCTCTCTCTCTCTCTCTCTCACACACACACACACACACACACACACACACACACACACACACACACACACACACACACACACAAGCAAAGCCAGAACAAGATTGAGACAGCTGAGATGTGGTTTCTAGGGAGAATGTTGAGAGTTCCATGGACAACATAGAAAACAAACGAGACAGTCCTGATGGAGCAGACACAAGAAAATCATTCATAAGGAAGATTAGGAAAAGACAGACAATTTTTGTAGGTGGCGGGAAAGAGAGCACCGGGTAGACCCAGGGAGAAAATGATGGAAGGATTTGCAGGGTGACTGAGGACGAAGAGGGTGGAAAATGTGCTTGCGGCAGCAAGGGATAGATACATATGGAGGGCCATGATCGCCAACCCATGCGGCAGGGCAGATGATGATGATGATAGCTTTAATGAGCACGATATATGATGAATTAAGAATTATTGGGTCTCTTACAAAACACTATTGAATATGTAGATTGGTCAAACGTCTATGGGTGATCTTACTGAAACAGATGCTAATCCATTCCAAACAGTCTTGTGAAATTTTGTACCTTTGATTTTTTTCCACATGTCTGTTAATACTTAATACATCGTTAATACTTTCTGCCGCATTACATGTAAGATACATAGATATGTGATGAATACGAACATGCTGATACTATATATGAAATATCTTTACCTGCTCGTCAAGTTTTGTTATTTGTTGTTTCATGAAATGCAAGATCAAAGGAATTATCAAAAAGCTATTGTCTCAACACGGCTCTGTGTGACACCATATACACACAAGTTCCATTGCTGCCGTACTGTTCCAAGTTCTTTCGTACACTTGACCAGCTGACCTTTTAATGATGATACTTCTTTACAAAGTTTGTCCTTCCCATCACTCAGATGACAGATATTGCGTTCAAGCTGGTCTATTCAACAAGTTAAATTAACCCAACAGTTGTTGTGTCCATATCCGCTCTTAAACTATCAATAATTATCGTCTTTAGTGGCGATATTTGCAAATACATTTTTGTTCAGTTTTCAATTTCATCACATTTCTTTAAGCGTCTGCTCCAGAGTCTACAATCTGCTTCACAGCCACTGACTTTCTTTGACATTTCCATTCCCGTGACTGCTTTTTACTGTCACTGCCCGGGCCAGTACAAGGAGCACTTGCGGAGAATGTTAGTTTCCGTGTGTTCTGACTACTTTCAGTCTTCTGTAAAATATTTTGTAATATTAATTGTCATTGTCATGGTCTGAACTCCCCATTAAATTTGTTTTGAAATAAATGTGACCCAGTGATGCTTGAGAGAGAGACATTACACAACAGTAAAAACAAAACTGAACTTCATTCACCAAATTTTACTTCCATACACAGCAGCAGAGGCTCCCTCCTTGGTATCATTCAAGAGGGAGCTCAACAAAATCCCAGCTTAGACTCCCCCCCAACTAGCCTTCTGGTAAATGAAGGATAGGGTTGTGCCGGTCCAGGTCTACACCTAGGGGTCGCTACGATTACCGGATAAGCCTGGTTAGGCTGGTTGGGTCCCCCTCCCCTCCCCCCCCCCCTTTTTTTTTTTTTTTTCCTGCCGAAACACGCTGCCCCGGAAAGGGGTAAGCGGTTGGGGTTTTGAGGCCACGTTAGATCCTCCTCTATCCTTTTGTTGTCCCAAATAGACCTTTTTTGTTTTATCTTACGCCTCTGCGCACACAGGTCAACAATCGTCAATGATGACGGCTGACCTTCCAAATTGAAGATTGAAGAGAAACTTAAAAACGAGAGCTATGGCACAATACGTGAGCGATGGTCAGACCCCTTCAGCACACTTTTGCTCACGTTCATGTTCACGGTCCAGAAAAATATTAACACAGAAACATGATAGCTAGCTGTGTCATGTACTTTTTGGACTTTAACACTGGACTTGTTATGAACTGTGTACTTCTTGATCAGGTCAATGGAAATGTTCTTCGTTGCAAGTTTCTGAAGAGAACGGCATTATTTACTGTGAACTGACAGTGTAGTTCAGTTTCCTCATCTACTCTCTCTCTCTCTCTCTCTCTCTCTCTCTCTCTCTCTCTCATCTCTCTCTCTCTCTCTCTCCTCTCTCTCAATCTCTCTCTCTTTGTATATATATATCTCTCTCTTCTCTCTCTCTTCTCTTTCTTTCTCTCTCTCTCTCTCTCTCTCTCCCTTCCCTCCCTCCCTATCTCTCTTTCCTCTCCCCTCTCTCTCTCCCTCTCTCTCCCTCTCTCTCTCTCTCTCCTCTCTCTCCCTATCTCTCTTTCCTCTCCCCTCTCTCTCTCCCTCTCTCTCTCTCTCTCTTTGGAATGGATAAATCCAGGATTGTTCGTAAATCACACCACGTGTTTTGTTGTTAGGTAACGATGCAAAGACCAGCTGTATCCCCCTAGTGGCTAACTTGACTTTTTTCAAATATGGATGTCGTTTCGCTGGGAATAAAAAGGCGTTCAAAATCCTGGATCTTAATTCACGAGTATTAACAATAAATCTGAGATACTACCATCTGATTAAGAATTGGCAGTTCCGAGTTATGCACACACTTAATGAAACACGTTTGCTACATTTCAGAAAGATTTATATCGTCCATTATGTAATAATTTTTATACATTGTTTCACTAGGTTTCTCTAAATGACTTCAGGCAAAGGGTTTCCTGTCTCACTATACCGAAATTAATTATGCAAGGTGAATCAAGTCTGCCTGATGTTGGATGGTTTATTTATTAAGCTAATGAGCATCGTTCTGCCTTGCTTGATAATCACACTTGATATGTTTAACTTGACGTCAAAATGTGTGTGTGCGTAAACAAGGTAACTGATGACTGGGTCGGAATGGGTCATGTATCGCATGGACAGCCCCCCCCCCTCCCCGGCCTCACCTTTGCTTAATGAAATGACTATCGATTGGCGTTGGAAGCTTAGGAGGTGACTGTCCCGAGAATGACCGGGTATTGGTGCTCATCGTGGTATTTCTTGTTAACTTTCACACTTGACATGTTTAACTCGACCTCAAAAGTGTGTGTGTGTGTGTGTGTGTGTGTGTGTGTGTGTGTGTGTGTGTGTGTGTGTGTGTGTGTGTGTGTGTGTGTGTGTGTGTGTGGGGTGTGTGTGTGTGTGAAGAAAATCTGTCACCAAAGATT
Organism: Monoplex corrugatus; assembly: GCA_030674185.1. Classification (NCBI taxonomy): domain Eukaryota; kingdom Metazoa; phylum Mollusca; class Gastropoda; order Littorinimorpha; family Ranellidae; genus Monoplex; species Monoplex corrugatus. Next base: position 76,621,943 of record JAPXFY010000013.1, on the reverse strand, counting down.
TCTCGCCAAATTCGTGTAACATACATGTATTTGTGTTTGTGAGCATGTGAGTTTCGATATGGGAGTGTGTGTGTGGCCAAAACACGACATATTCTGATATAAATGTCTCCACAGGGGCCAAAGAAAACATGTCTAATTATTTCCTGTAAACCGTTATCTTCCAAGACGTTTGTCTTGACAGGTTGTCTGCCATTGCTGAATTTTGAATGTGTCCACATTTAATGGCACTTCGGTAATAATTCCTTGAAAAATAAACTGTGTACATTTAAATGAATTGCCTATGTCTTATTCGAATTATTTATCTAGAAGATCATTCATCATTATCACATGTATAGTGTTTATATGTTTTGTCTCATGAAACAATCGTCTGTTGTTTTGCATCTTTCATAACGATAGGGAAAGAGAGAACTCAGTATTGAAATGTGTAGGACTCAATTTGTATTGGTCCTTAAAGAATTTACGTCGTACCTCAATATTTATCATCAACAGATACTAAAAATTTTCTATGATAACATTTATTTGAATTTTCGTACTATGATTTCTTTATTATTGTTAGCGACAATTATAAGCTTAACAAGAGACAGGAATGTAAATTTCTTTTCATGCCCTCTCGAAAATTTTTGATATCTACCATAAAATGTCTTCAGAAAGTCTTGATAAGTATTTGTTAGGCCTTTTTTTTTTTTACTGTTG
>JAPXFY010000013.1:76538750-76616250 GCA_030674185.1 Monoplex corrugatus | reverse complement strand
GGATACTTCTGGTGTCATTGGTTTTATTCAGAAGTACTGTTCTTTTTTCAATACCGAAATCTTCTAGGGCCTCAATCGTTTCTGCGGTAATATTGTCTGGTCCTGGAGCTTTTCCCTGTTTATTCTTTTTCAATGCTGCTCTAACTTCATCTTTAATTATGGGTGGTCCTTCAACGTTCTTTCTTATAATGGGTTCTTCGTTTCTGTCATCGATAAAAAGATCTTTAATGCGCTCTCCCCATGTCTCTAGATTTTGTCATTTCCCATGATAAACGTACAATCTTTCGATTTAAGCAGTGATAATGTACAACAGTTAATTAACATTTCATAACAATCTGAAAACAGGGATCTCAGAATTGGCTAAACTACCGGAACAATATCATTATTTTTGATCAAAGGACATAACTCTTGAGAATTATCTCCCATGTTGTATAGAACTTCTCAAATCTAACCCTCTTATTTCTTTGGTATAAGTATTTTTGTTGTAAAGGATATCTCTAGCGTCTGTATACGAAAAATCGAGATTGTTATCTATATATGTCGTAAGTAAGATAAGACATTCAAAGAACAAATTGTTGGACTGATAATGCTTTTGAACAAATACATACATTATGTGTATATTTTGTTTTCCAAGAGTTAAGGCTTAGTGTGTATATCAAGAACGCTAGCTTCTGGAGCATTAAGGTATCAGGCTTTGAGAAGGAACCAGAAAGACACGAAAATAGAATCAGAACGCGTAATACAACAAAACAAGACAAGCGCAAATTTTCGGCCAACTGGCCTTTGTCAAGCGTGAATGTAAGATCACAAACAAACACCAAATACAAAATTAAAAGAAAAAGACTGAAACTTCCCTGCTGCTTCGTCCAGTGGGAGAAGAGGACTTGTGATTTCATTTAGTCCTCTTCTCCCACAAGTGCAATGAAACAAAATGATAACATGATGGTTCAGCCAGTGTAACATTTCTCTTCTTGTACAAAAATCATCATCACCATCATCAGGTGCCTTGCCGCATGGCGTTGGCGATCATGGACTTCCATCTGTCTCTATCTCTTGTTGCCTTAAGCATCTCTTCCACCTTCTTTGTCTTCAGCCACTCTGCAAGTCCGTCTAGTATCTTCTCCCTGGGTCTACCTGGTGCTCTCTTTCCCTCCAGCTTTCCCGTCGTGACCAGGTGCTCCAATCCCCCCTCCTCATAAAATGGCCTACAAATGTTGCCTGTCTTTTCCTAATCTTCCTTATGAATGATCTTCTTGTGTCTGCCTCCATCAAGACTGTCTCGATTGTTTTTTGTTTTGTTTTTTGTCGTTGTTGTTGTTGTTATTGTTGTTGTCCATGGAACTCTCAACATTCTTCTTAGAAACCACAACTCAGCTGCCTCAATCTTGTTCTGGCTTTGCTTGTTGACTGTCCACGCTTCACAACCGTATAACAGTATTGGTTCTATATAACATTCAAGAACTCTCTTCCTGATGTTAATTGATAGACATTTGTTGGTAAGAATGCTTTTCATCTTCTTGAATGCTGTTTTGGCGTGGCTGATTCTGCTGGCTATTTCTGTTGTGCATCTGCCGTCTGGAAAAATGATCGTTCCCAGATATTTGAACTTATCAACCTGTCTCAAGGTTGTGCCGTTTGCTGTTATTTGCAGGATCGGATTTGATGTTTTTTACTGATCACCATGACTTCAGTCTTCCTGCTGTTTAGTTCCAACCCTTTATCTTTGCTTTCTATTTCTAGTATATTCACAAGGTTTTGTAGGTCCCTTTCATTTTCTGCAACCAGCACGGTGTCATCTGCGTACCGAATGTTGTTTATATCATTTTTCCTCCAACCTTTAATCCAGGGTCTTCCTGTAGGTTTCTCATGATGTTTTCGCTGTAAAGTGAAAACAGATCTTGTGACAAAACACAACCTTGTCTGAATCCTCTTTTGTTATTTTGGAAAGAGCTTATGTCATTTTCTGTTCTCATTGCAGCTGTTTGTTCCCAATACATATTTCTGATTATTCGTCGATCTTTTCCATCAGTATTGAGTCTTTCTAGTTGGTTGATCAATTCTTCATGTCTTAACCGATCGAAAGCCTTGGTACTGGTATAATCAACAAAGTATAAATATAAATCCTTGTTGATTTCGATTGACCTCTCTATGATAGTTCTTAAGATATATATGGCATTAATATTCCTTTCCGTTCTACTAATCCACACTGTTCATCTGCTATTTCTCTTTTGATTTTATTTCTTGTCCTCATTATGATTATTCTTAATAGGACTTTTGTTACATGACTCATCAAACTGATTGTGCGATGGAGTTCGCATTCTATACCTCCTGGCTTCTTTAGAAGTGCAATGAAAATTGATTTTGACATATCTTTGGGGATTTTTCCAGTGTCGTAAATTTCGTTTAGGAGGACTGTTATTTTTTCAATACCAAATTCCTCTGGGGCTTCAATCATCTCTGTAGTAATGTTGTCTGGTCCTAGGGCTTTTCCTGGTTTCATCTTTTTCAGTGCTGCTCTAACTTCATCTTTCATTATGGGTGGTCCTTCAAAGTTCTTTCTTATAATATGTTCTTCGTTTCTGTCATCTTCAAAAAGGTCTTTAATTACTCTCCCCATCTTTTTATTATTTTTGTCTTTTTCCATGATAAGCGTACCGTCTTTCGATTTTAGACAACCAGTTGATGATGTGCATGTGTTTTTCCTGTGGACAATTTCTTCATTTCTTCTGTACATACCTTGAGGATCCGTTTTGTGTCGGTCTTCTATTTCTTTGCATTTTGTTTTCAGCCAAGCTTCCTTAGCTTCATTGCACCTATTCTTGATTTCTTTATTTATCTTACTGTATATCTCCTCGTTTCTCTTTGCCTTTCTCCGTTCCTCCATCAAGCCTAAAATTTCTTTTGTCACCCAGTTCTTTTTTGCTTTTCTCCGTTCCTCCATCAAGCCTAAAATTTCTTTTGTCATCCAGTTCTTTTTTGCTTTTCTATCTACTTCATTTATCGAATTTCTCAACTTTGTCCATTGTTCCTCAATGTCACTAACGTCTTCCAGAGCACCTCCAAAAACAATAACAGAATATTAGCTTGTGGTACTTCTCAAATCACTGTGACCTCTTGAAGGACCATTAGATGCAATAAAACTTGATGTGAAACTAGAACAATGGCAAACTTTATAGCAGTAAAAATAGAATGTTGATATTGTCAGATGTATGAGAAAGTGCTGTTTACACATCTTCCTCAATAAGTGCCGATTTTAGCTACTTTTTTGGTCCGCGTGACCTTGCGTTTACCGCCATGGTTTCTGAAGTTATGCATTCACAACTGCTCAATGGCCTACACGTTTGATCCAGATCTGTTAAAAATCCATTCTGAAACAGCTAAGAAACATTTTCATCACACACACACACACACACACACACACACACACACACACACACACACACACACACACACACACAACACACACACACACACACACACACACACACACACACACACACACACACACACACCACACCACACCACACCACACCACACCACACCAAACATACAACCCCCTCCAGTAGATATGAAATAATCTCCTTTTTTTAAAGGAAGGTTGAATAAAACCAAAGCTTTACTAAAACATTATACATTATTTGTATCAATCTGAGATAACTGGAACTATTTTGAAGACAATTTCTCGTCTGTCCATTGATAGGTCGATCATAACCAGCATGGGTCACGTGTTCTACTTAGCAGGGAATTACAGTCTGTGCCACTCTAATTGGGCTGCTAAGGTTTTGGATTTTGGGGGGTTATTAGATTTTGTCATAATGTGTTTACCATGACAAAGTCAGTCTCTTCTCAGTGGGAAGCGTGCGTCGCCACAGCGTAATGCCACCCATTTCAGTATCTCACTTCCGCATCGTGTCCACAGGTATTAAAAGCGGAAGACAATATGGCTTCGTCATTCGTTTGTTCTTTGAGTTAACGTCTTTCCACAGTAAGTGATATTAGACGAAATTAGGCTTCATCACTGTGGATTTCTCAGTGCTGTTTTGTCTCTGTTGCCTCCTTCAATCGTCGTTTTCGTCAGTGTCTGTTGCACGTTCTATTTCTGGCCGATATGAATCGTTATACTTGCTCAAGTTGCTGAAGACAATAGTTGTTTGACATTTACCTCTCCGTTTCGCCCTCTCCCCGCTCTCTCTCTCCTCTCTCTCTCTCTCTTTCCCTCCCTCTCTCTCTCTTTCTCCTTCTCCCCCCCCCCCCTCCAGTATTTTGACATTTCGTAATTAGTTTTCTACTAACACGAGTTCTTTCTTTATGTTTTTCCTAATGCTCCCTTCCATCCTTTCTGCCGCTTATCTTCAGTGTCACGTTTTACACATTTTTGTAATTTTGTCTTTGTGCACACGGCTTTTCACAGTGAATTTGTGATAGAGTTACTATTCTAACCATTTTCATCTTTGAATTCTTGGTGTCTTGTTCTGTCTTCTGTCGCTTGCTGCACCGCAGACATCTTTGTATCCTTGTGACTGTGTGCTTTTGTCTGTGACTTGTTACACATTGTAACTTTTTTGTGTCCTTGTGACTTGTGCTTTTGTCTGTGACTTGTTACACATTGTAACTTTTTTGTGTCCTTGTGACTGTGTGCTTTTGTCTGTGACTTGTTACACATTGTAACTTTTTTGTGTCCTTGTGACTGTGTGCTTCTGTCTGTGACTTGTTACACATTGTAACTTTTTTGTGTCCTTGTGACTGTGTGCTTCTGTCTGTGACTTGTTACACATTGTAACTGCATGGTTCTCTCTGTGATTTGTCACATATTGTAACTGTGTGGTTCTGTTTGTGCCTTATTACATACTGTAACTATGTTGTTCTGTCTGTGACTTGTTACATATTGTATATGTGTGGTTCTGTCTGTGACTTGATACATACTGTAACTATGTGGTTCTGTCTGTAACTTGTTACATACTGTAACCATGTGGTTCTGTCTGTGCCTTATTACATACTGTAACTATGTTCTTCTGTGTGTGACTTGTTACATATTGTAACTATGTGGTTCTGTCTGTGCCTTGTTACATATTGTAAGCATGTGGTTCTGTCTGTAACTTGTTACATATTGTAACCATGTGGTTCTGTCTGTAACTTGTTACATACTGTACCTATGTGGTTCTGTCTGTGCCATATCACATACTGTAACTATGTGGTTCTGTCTGTGACTTGTTACATATTGTAACTGCGTGATTCTGTCTGTGCCTTGTTACATATTGTAATATGAGGTTCTGTCTGTGACTTGTTACATACTGTAACTATGTTGTTCTGTGTGTGACTTGTTACATATTGTAACTATGTGCTTCTGTGTGTGACTTGTTACATATTGTAACTATGTGGTTCTGTCTGTGCCTTGTTTACATATTGTAAACATGTGGTTCTGTCTGTAACTTGTTACATATTGTAACCATGTGGTTCTGTCTGTAACTTGTTACATACTGTACCTATGTGGTTCTGTCTGTGCCATATCACATACTGTAACTATGTGGTTCTGTCTGTGACTTGTTACATATTGTAACTGCGTGATTCTGTCTGTGCCTTGTTACATATTGTAATATGTGGTTCTGTCTGTGACTTGTTACATACTGTAACTATGTTGTTCTGTGTGTGACTTGTTACATATTGTAACTGTGTGGTTCTGCCTGTGTCTTGTTACATATTGTAACTGTGTGGTTCTGTCTGTGACTTGTTACATAATGTAGCTATGTGGTTCTGTCTTTGCCTTGTTACATATTGTATCTGTGTGGTTCTGTCTGTGTCTTGTTACATATTGTAACTGTGTGGTTCTGTCTGTGACTTGTTACATAATGTAGCTATGTGGTTCTGTCTGTGCCTTGTTACATCTTTTAGCTATGTGGTTCTGTCTGTGGCTTGTTACATATTGTAACAGTGTGGTTTTGTCTGTGCCTTATTACATACTGTGACTATGTGGTTCTGTCCGTGACTTGTTACATACTGTAACCATGTGGTTCTGTCTGTGCCTTATTACATACTCTAACTATGTGGTTCTGTGTGTGACTTGTTACATATTGTAACCATGTGGTTCTGTCTGTGCCTTGTTACATATTGTAACCATGTGGTTCTGTTTGTAACTTGTTACATACTGTAACTATGTGGTTCTGTCTGTGCCTTATTACATACATGTACTGTAACGATGTGTTTTTGTCTGTGCCGTATTACATACTGTAACTATCTGGTTCTGTCTGTGACTTGTCACATATTGTAACTATGTGTTTTTTATCTTTGCTTTATTACATACTGTAACTATCTGGTTCTGTCTGTGACTTGTTACATATTGTAACTGCGTGATTCTGTCTCTGACTTGTTACATATTGTAACTGTGTGGTTCTGTCTGTGCCTTGTTACATACTGTAACTATGTTATTTTGTCTGTGACTTATTACATATTGTAACTATGTGTTTTTTGTCTGTGCCTCATTACATACTGTAACCATGTGGTTCTGTCTGTGCCTTGTTACATACTGTACCTATTTGTGGTACTTGTACTGTGCCTTGTTGTACATATTGTAACTGTGTGGTTCTGTTTCTGCTTATTACATATGTAACTGTTGGTTCTGTCTGTGCCTTATTACACATGTAACTGTGTTTCTGTCTTGCCTTATTACATACTGTACCAGTGTTCTGTCTGTGCCTTGTTACATATTGTAACTGTGTGGTTCTGTTTCTGCCTTGTTACATATTGTAACTGTGTGGTTCTGTCTGTGCCTTGTTACATATTGTAACTGTGTGGTTCTGTCTGTGCCTTATTACATACTGTACCTATGTGGTTCTGTCTGTGACTTGTTACATATTGTATCTGTGTGGTTCTGTTTGTGAGTTGTTACATATTCTAACTATGTGGTTCTGTCTGTGATTTGTTACTTTGTGTAGCTATGTGGTTCTGTCTGTGTCTTGTTACATATTCTATCTGTGCGGTTCTGTCTGTGACTTCTTACATATTGTAGCTGTGTGGTTCTGTCTGTGACTTGTCACATTTTGTAGCTGTGTGGTTCTGTCTGTGACCCTTGTTACATATTGTAGCTGTGTGGTTCTGTCTATGACTTGTTACTTATTGTAGCTGTGTGGTTCTGTCTGTGACTTGTTACATATTGTAGCTGTGTGGTTCTGTCTGTAACTTGTTACATATTGTACTGTGTGGTTCTGTCTGTGACTTGTTACATATTGTAGCTGTGTGGTTCTGTCTGTGACTTGTTACATATTGTAGCTTGGTTCTGTCTGTGACTTGTTACATATTGTAGCTGTGTGGTTCTGTCTGTGACTTGTTACATATTGTAGCTATGTGGTTCTGTCTGTGACTTGTTACTTTTTGTAGCTGTGTGGTTCTCTCTGCGCCTTGTTACATATTGTAACTGTGTGGTTCTGTCTGTGACTTGTTACATATTGTAACTGTGTGGTTCTGTCTGTGACTTGTTACATATTGTAGCTATGTGTTCTGTCTGTGACTTGTCACTTTTGTACTGTGTGGTTTCTGTCTGTGACTTGTTACATATTGTAACTGTGTGGTTCTGTCTGTGCCTTGTTACATATTGTATCTGTGTGGTTCTGTCTGGCCTTGTTACTATTGTAGCTTGTGTTTCTGTCTGTGACTTGTTACATATTGTAGCTATGTGCATCTGTCTGTTACTTGTTACATATTGTAACTGTGTTTTTATCTGTGACTTGTTACACATTGTAACTGTATGGTTCTGTCTGTGATTGTCACATATTGTAACTGTGTGGTTCTGTCTGTGACTTGTTACATATTGTCACTGTGCGTTCTGTCTGTGACTTGTTACATATTGTAACTGTGTGGTTCTGTCTGTGACTTGTTACATACTGTAACTATGTTGTTCCGTCAGTGCCTTGTTACATATTATAACTGCGTGATTCTGTCTCTGACTTGTTACATATTGTAACTGTGTGGTTCTGTCTGTGCCTTGTTACATACTGTAACTATGTTACTTTGTCTGTGACTTTTACCATATTGTACCTAGTGTTTTTCTCTGTGCCTTATTACATACTGTAACCATGTGGTTCTGTCTGTTATTTTGTCTGACTTATTACATACTGTACCTATGTGGTTCTATCTGTGACTTGTTACATATTGTAACTGTGTGGTTCTGTTTGTGCCTTGTTTCATATTGTATCCGAGTGGTTCTGTTTGTGCCTTGTTACATATTGTAACTATGTGGTTCTGTCTGTGCCTTCTTACATATTGTACTGTGTGGTTCTGTCTGTGACTTGTGTCACATTTTGTAGCTGTGTGGTTCTGTCTGTGACTTGTTACATATTGTAAGCTGTGTGGTTCTGTCTATGACTTGTTACTTATTGTAGCTGTGTGGTTCTGTCTGTGACTTGTTACATATTGTAGCTGTGTGGTTCTGTCTGTAACTTGTTACATATTGTAGCTGTGTGGTTCTGTCTGTGACTTGTTACATATTGTAGCTGTGTGGTTCTGTCTGTGACTTGTTACATATTGTAGCTATGTGGTTCTGTCTGTGACTTGTTACATATTGTAGCTGTGTGGTTCTGTCTGTGACTTGTTTACATATTGTAGCTGTGTGGTTCTGTCTGTGACTTGTTACATATTGTAACTGTGGGTTCTGTCTGTGCCTTCTTACATATTGTAACTGTGTGGTTCTGTCTGTGAATTGTCACATTTTGTAGCTGTGTGGTTCTGTCTGTGACTTGTTACATATTGTAGCTGTGTGATTCTGTCTGTGACTTGTTACATATTGTAACTGTGTGGTTTCTGTCTGTGACTTGTGACATATTGTAACTATGTGGTTCTGTCTGTGCCTTGTTACTTATTGTAGCTTTGTGGTTCTGTCTCTGACTTTTACACATTGTAACTGTGTGGTTCTGTCTGTGACTTGTTACATATTGTATGTGTGTGGTTCTGTCTGCGCCTTGTTACTTATTATAGCTATGTGTTTCTGTCTGTGACTTGTTACATATTGTAGCTATGTGGATCTGTTTGTTACTTGTTACATATTGTAACTGTGTGCTTTTGTCTGTGCCTTGTTACATATTGTAACTGTGTGCTTTTGTCTGTTACTTGTTACATATTGTAACTGTGTGGTTCTGTCTGTGACTTGTTACATATTGTAACTGTGTGGTTCTGTATGTGCCTTATTACATACTGTAACTATGTTCCTCTGTCTGTGACTTGTTACATATTGTAACTGTTTGGTTCTGTCTGTGCCTTATTACATACTGTAACTATGTTCCTCTGTCTGTGACTTGTTACATATTGTAACTGTTTGGTTCTGTCTTTGCCTTATTACATACTGTAAATATGTTCCTCTGTCTGTGACTTGTTACATATTGTAACTGTTTGGTTCTGTCTGTGCTTTATTACATACTGTAACTATGTGGTTCTGTTGTGACATGTTACATATTGTAAACATGTGGTTCTGTCTGTGACTTGTTACATACTGTAACCATGTGGTTCTTTCTGCGCCTTATTATATACTGTAACTATAGGGTTCTGTGTGTGACATGTTACATATCGTAACTATGTGGTTCTGTCTGTGACTTGTTACATATTGTAACCATGTGGTTCTGTCTGTAACTTGTTACATACTGTGCCTACGTGGTTCTGTCTGTGCCATATTACATACTGTAACTATGTGGTTCTGTCTGTGACTTGTTACATATTGTATATGTGTGGTTCTGTCTGTGACTTGATACATATTGTAACTGCGTGATTCTGTCTCTGACTTGTTACATATTGTAACTGTGGGGTTCTGTCTGTGCCTTGTTACACATTGTATCTGTGTGGTTCTGTCTGTGACTTGTTACATACTGTATCTATGTTGTTCTGTCTATGACTTGTTACATATTGTAACTGTGTGGTTCTGTCTGTGCCTTGTTACATATTGTATTTGTGTGGTTATGTATGTGACTTGTTACACATTGTAACTGCGTGATTCTGTCTCTGACTTGTTACATATTGTAACTGTGTGGTTTTGTCTGTGCCTTATTACATACTGTGACTATGTGGTTCTGTCCATGACTTGTTACATACTGTAACCATGTGGTTCTGTCTGTGCCTTATTACATACTCTAACTATGTGGTTCTGTGTGTGATTTGTTACCTATTGGAACCATGTGGTTCTGTCTGTGCCTTGCTACATATTGGAACCATGTGGTTCTGTCTGTAACTTGTTACGTACTGTAACTATGTGGTTCTGTCTGTGCCTTATTACATACATGTACTGTAACTATGTGTTTTTGTCTGTGCCGTATAACATACTGTAACTATCTGGTTCTGTCTGTGATTTGTTACATATTGTAACTATGTGGTTCTGTCTGTGCCTTATTACATACAGTAACTATCTGGTTCTGTCTGTGACTTATTACATATTGTAACTATCTGTTTTTGTCTTTGCCTTATTACATACTGTAACTATCTGATTCTGTCTGTGACTTGTTACATATTGTAACTGCGTGATTCTGTCTGTGACTTGTTACATATTGTAACTACTTGATTCTGTCTCTGACTTGTTACATATTGAAACTGTGTGGTTCTGTCTGTGCCTTATTACATATCGTAACTGTGTGATTCTGTCTTGACTTGTTACATGTTGTAACTATGTGGTTCTGTCTCTGCCTTGTTACATACTGTAACAAAGTTATATATTGTCTGTGACTTATTACATATTGTAACTATGTGTTTTTGTCTGTGCCTCATTACATACTGTAACTATGTGGTTCTGTCTGTTACTTGTTACATATTGTAACTGTGTGGTTCTGTCTGTGCCTTGTTACATACTGTAACAATGTTATTTTGTCTGTGACTTATTACATATTGTAACTATGTGTTTTTGTCTGTGCCTTATTACATACTGTAACCATGCGGTTCTGTCTATGACTTGTTACATATTGTAACTGTGTGGTTCTGTCTCTGCCTTGTTACATACTGTAACAAACTTATTTATTGTCTGCGACTTATTACATATTGTAACTATGTGTTTTTGTCTGTGCCTCATTACATACTGTAACTATGTGGTTCTGTCTGTTACTTGTTACATATTGCAACTGTGTGGTTCTGTTTGTGCCTTGTTGCATATTCTAACTGTGTGGTTCTGTCTGTGCCTTGTTACATATTGTATCTGTGTGGTTCTGTTTGTGACTTGTTACATATTGTAACTGTGTGATTCTGTCTCTGCCTTGTTACATACTGTAACAAAGTTATATATCGTCTGCGACTTATTACATATTGTAACTATGTGTTTTTGTCTGTGCCTCATTACATACTGTAACTATGTGATTCTGTCTGTTACTTGTTACATATTGCAACTGTGTGGTTCTGTTTGTGCCTTGTTGCATATTGTATCTGTGTGGTTCTGTTTGTGACTTGTTACATATTGTAACTATGTGGTTCGTCTGTGACTTGTTACATAATGTAGCTATGTGGTTCTGTGTATGCCTTGTTACATATTGTATTTGTGTGGTTCTGTCTATGCCTTGTTACATATTGTAACTGTGTGGTTCTCTTTGTGACTTGTTACATATTGTAACTATGTGGTTCTGTTTGTGACTTGTTACAAATTGTAACTATGTGGTTCTGTTTGTGACTTGTTACATATTGTAACTATGTGGTTCTGTTTGTGACTTGTTACATATTGTAGTTATTTGGTTCTATCGGTGACTTGTTACTTATTGTAGCTATGTGGTTCTGTCTGTGACTTGTTGCATATTCTAACTGTGTGGTGCTGTCTGTGCCTTGTTACATATTGTATCTGTGTGGTTCTGTCTGTGCCTTGTTACATATTGTATCTGCGTGGTTCTGTTTGTGACTTGTTACATATTGTAACTATGTGGTTCTGTCTGTGACTTGTTACATATTGTAGCTATGTGGTTCTGTCTGTGATTTGTTACATATTGTAACTGCGTGATTCTGTCTGTGACTTGTTACATATTGTATCTGTGTGGTTCTGTCTGTGACTTGTTACATATTGTAACTGTGTGGTTCTGTCTGTGACTTGTTACATATTGTAACTGTGTGGTTCTGTCTATGCCTTGCTACTTATTGTATCTGTGTGGTTATGTCTGTGACTTGTTACATATTGTAACTGTGTGGTTCTGTCTGTGACTTGTTACTTATTGTAACTGTGTGGTTCTGTCTGTGACTTGTTACATATTGTATCTGTGTGGTTCTGTCTGTGCCTTAATACTTATTGTAGCTTTGTGGTTATGTCTGTGACTTGTTACATATTGTAACTGTGTGGTTTTGTCTGTGCCTTGTTATATACTGTGACTATGTGGTTCTGTTTGTGGCTTGTTACATACTGTAACAGTGTGGTTTTTGTCTGTGACTTGTTACATAATGTAGCTATGTGGTTCTATCTGTGCCTTGTTACATCTTTTAGCTATGTGGTTCTGTCTGTGGCTTGTCACTTTTTGTAGCTGTGTGGTTCTGTCTGTAACTTATACAATATGTAACAAGGCACAGACAGAACCACATAGTTACAATATGTAATATGTCACAGACAGAACAACATAGTTACAGTATGTAATAAGGCAAAAACAGAACCACATGGTTACAGTATGTAACAAATCACGGACAGAACCACATAGTCACAGTATGTACTAATGCACAGACAAAACCACACTGTTAAAATATGTAACAAGTCAGAGACAGAACCACATAGCTACAAAAAGTGACAAGCCACAGGCAGAACCACATAGCTACATTATGTAACAAGGCACAGACAGAACCACATAGCTACAATATGTAACAAGGCACAGACAGAACCACATAGCTACAATATGTAACAAGGCACAGACAGAACCACATAGCTACATTTTGTAACAAGGCACAGACAGAACCACATAGCTACATTATGTAACAAGGCACAGACAGAACCACATAGCTACAATATGTAACAAGGCACAGACAGAACCACATAGCTACATTATGTAACAAGGCACAGACAGAACACATAGCTACATTATGTAACAAGGCCCAGACAGAACCACATAGCTACATTATGTAACAAGGCACAGACAGAACAACATAGCTACAATATGTAACAAGGCACAGACAGAACCACATAGCTACATTATGTAACAAGGCACAGGCAGAACCACATAGCTACAATATGTAACAAGGCACAGACAGAACCACATAGCTACATTATGTACAAGGCACAGACGAACCACATAGCTACATTATGTACAGGCACAGACAGAACCAACATAGCTACAATATGTAACAAGTCACAGACAGAACCACATAGCTACATTATGTAACAAGTCACAGACAGAACCACATAGCTACATTTTGTAACAAGGCACAGACAGAACAACATAGCTACATTATGTAACAAGCCCTCAGACAGAACCACATAGCTACATTATGTAACAAGGCACAGACAGAACCACACAGTTACAATATGTAACAAGGCACAGACAGAACAACATAGCTACAATATGTAACAAGCACAGACAGAACCACATAGCTACATTATGTAACAAGTCACAGACAGAACCACACAGTTACAATATGTAACAAGGCACAGACAGATCCACATAGCTACACCATGTAACAAGTCACAGACAGAACCACATAGCTACAATAAGTAACAAGGCGCAGACAGAACCACACAGATACAATATGTAAACTGCCAAACCCCACAGTACCATAGTAAAACAACAGACCATACAGTTACAATATGTAAAATGTCACAGACAGTAATTTAACCACATAAACAGACTAATAGTAAGAAGTCACAGACAGAACCAACAGTTACAATATGTAATAAGTCACAGACAGAACCACAAGCTAAAAAGTAGACAAGTCACAGACAGAACCACACAAGTTACAATATGTAAAAGTCACACACAGAACCACACAAGCTACAAAAGTGACAAGGCACAGACAGAACCACAAAGCTACAATATGTAACAAGTCACAACAGAACCACACAGCTACAAAAGTGACAATCACAGACAGAACCACACAGCTTCAATATGCAACAAGTCACACAACAGAACCACACAGCTACAAAAATGTAACAAATCACAGACAGAACCACACAGCATCAATATGTCAACAAGTCACACAACAGAACCACACAGCTACAATATGAAACAAGTCACAGACAGAACCACACAGATACAATATGTAACAAGTCACAGACAGAACACACAGCTACAAAAATGACAAGTCACAACAGAACCACACAGCTACAATATGTAACAAGTCACAGACAGAACAACAGCTACAAAAATGTAACAAGTCACAGACAGAACCACACTAGTAAAAAATCAGCGTACTAGCAATATGCAAGTCACAGACAGAACAACATAGCTACAATATGTAACAATCACAGACAGAACCAACATAGCTACAATATGTAACAAATCACAGACAGAACCTACATAGCTACAATATGTAACAAGTCACAGACAGAACAACATAGCTACAATATGTAACAAATCACAGACAGAACCACATAGCTACAATATGTAACAATCACAGACAGAACAATATAGCTACAATATGTAACAAGTCACAGACAGAACAACATAGCTACAATATGTAACAAATCACAGACAGAACCACAAAGCTACAATATGTACAAGCACAGACAAAGCAACTACAATATGTAAATCACAGACAGAACAAATAGCTACAATATGTAACAAGGCACAGACAGAACAACATAGCTACAATATGTAACAAGTCACAGACAGAACCACATACTACAATATGTAACAAGTCACAGACAGAACACACATAGCTACAATATGTAACAAGCAAGACAGACACTAGCTAATGTAACAAGCACAGACAGAACACAAGCTACAATATGTAACAAGGTCACAGACAGAACCACATAGCTACATATGTAACAAGTCACAGACAGAACCACATAGCTACAATATGTAACAAGTCACAGACAGAACCACACAGTACAATATGTAACCAAGCACAGACAGAAATCAAGTCACAATAGCTACAATATGTAACAAGTCACAGACAGAACCACATAGCTACAATATGTAACAAGTCACAGACAGAACCACAACAGATTAAATATGTAAAAGGCAAAGACAGAACCACATAGCTACATATGTAAAAGTCACAGACAGAACAACACAGTACAATATAGTAACAAGGCACAGACAGAATCCACATAGCTACAACATGTAACAAGTCACAGACAGAACCACAAGCTACAAAAGTAACAAGGCACAGACAGAACCACACAGTACAATATGTAACAAGTCACAACAGACCACAGAATACAGCTACAAACAACCACGTAAAATGTCATACAGACAGAACCACAAGCTACAATATGTAACAAGTCACAGACAGAACCACACAGCTACAATATGTAACAAGTCCACAGACAGAACAACAAGAAGCTAGCAAATATGTAACAAGTCACAGACAGAACCACACAGCTACAATATGTAACAAGTCACAACAGAACAACACAGCTACAAAAGTGACAAGTCACAGACAGAACCACAAGCTACAATATGTAACAAGTCACAGACAGAACCACAAGCTACAATATGTAACAAGTCACAGACAGAACCACAAGCTACAATATGTAACAAGTCACAACAGAACCACACAGCTACAATATGTAACAAGTCACAAACAGAACCACACAGCTACAATAATGTAACAAGTCACAGACAGAACCACACAGCTACAATATGTAACAAGTCACAGACAGAACCACACAGCTACAATATGTAACAAGTCACAGACAGAACCAACATAGCTACAATATGTAACAAGTCACAGACAGAACCACAAGCTACAATATGTAACAAGTCACACAAACACCACACTAGCTACAATATGTAACAAGTCACAGACAGAACAACATAGCTACAAATGTAACAAGATCACAGACAGAACACATAGCTACAATATGTAACAAGTCACAGACAGAACCACATAGCTACAATATGTAACAAGTCACAGACAGAACCACATAGCTACAATATGTAACAATCACAGACAGAAACACATAGCTACAATATGTAACAAGTCACAGACAGAACAACATAGCTACAATATGTAACAAGTCACAGACAGAACAACATAGCTACAATATGTAACAAGTCACAGACAGAACCACATAGCTACAATATGTAACAAGTCACAGACAGAACAACATAGCTACAATATGTAACAAGTCACAGACAGAACCACAAGCTACAATATGTAACAAGTCACAACAGAACAACATAGCTACAATATGTAACAAGTCACAGACAGAACAACATAGCTACAATATGTAACAAGTCACAGACAGAACCACATAGCTACAATATGTAACAAGTCACAGACAGAACACATAGCTACAATGTAACAAGTCAAAGCAGAACCACAAGCTACAATATGTAACAAGGCACAGACAGAACAATCAAAACGCCTACAATATGTAACAAGTCACAGACAGAACAACATAGTACAATATGTAACAAGGCACAGACAGAACCACATAGCTACAATATGTGTCACAAAGATCACAGCCAGCACAGAACAACATAGCTACAATATGTAACAAGGTCACAGAAGAACCACATAGCTACAATATGTAACAAGTCACAGACAGAACAACACAGCTACAATATGTAACAAGTCACAGACAGAACACACAGCTACAATATGTAAACAGCGACACAAGTACATAGTAAGAACCAAGACAACAGCTACAATATGTAACAGTCACACACAGAACCACACATTACAATATGTAACAAGTACAGACAAACAAGCTACAATGACAGTCACAGACGACACATAGCTACAATATGTAACAAGTCCAGACAGAACCACAAGCTACAATATGTAACAAGTCACAGACAGAACCACACAGCTACAATATGTAACAAGTCACAACAGAACCACACAGTACAATATGTAACAAGTCACAGACAGAACCACACAGTTACAATATGCACAAAGTCACAGACAGAACCATAAGCTACAAATGTGACAAGTCACAGACAAAACCACACAGTTACAATATGTAACAAGTCACAGACAAACCACACAGCTACAACTACAATGTAACAATCACAGACATGAACACAACAAAGCTACAATAAGTAACAAGTCACAGACAGAACCACACAGCTACAATATGCAACAGTCACAGACAGAACACAACAGCTACAATATGTAAAAGTCACAGACAGAACCACACAGCTACAATATGTAACAAGTCACAGACAGAACCACAAGTACAATATGTAACAAGTCACAGACAGAACCACAAGCTACAATAGTAACAAGTCACAGACAGAACCACAAGCTACAATATGTAACAAGGTCACAGCACAGAACCACACAGTTACAATATGTAACAAGTCACAGACAGAACAACACAGATACAAAATGTACAAGCACAGACAGAACCACACAGCTACAATATGTAACAAGTCACAGACAGAACTACAAGTTACAATAAGTAAGCAAGGCACAGACAGAACCACACAGACTACAATATGTAACAAGTCACAGACAGAACCACACAGTTACAATATGTAACAAGTCACAGACAGAAACACACAGCTACAATATGTAACAAGCACAGACAAACACAAGTTACAATATGTAACAAGTCACAGACAGAACCGCATATAAATATGTAACAAGTCACAGACAGAACCACATAGTTACAATATGTAACAAGGCAAGACAGAACACAAGTTCAATATGTAACAAGTCACAGACAGAACCACATATTTAAGTATGTAATAAGTCACAGACAAAAACCACATAGTTACAATATGTAACAAGTCACAGTAACAGTCACAGACAATCACATGTTAAATATGTAACAAGTCACAGACAGAACCACAAGTTATAATATGTAACAAGTCAAGACAGAACCACACAGATACAATATGTAACAAGCACAGACAGAACCACACAGTTACAATATGTAACAAGTCACAGACAGAATCACAGTTATAATATGTAACAAGTCACAGACAAAACACACAGTTACAATATGTAACAAGTAACAGACAGATCCACAAGTACAATATGTAACAAGTCACAGACAGAACCACAGAGTACAATAAGTAACAAGTCACAGACGAACCACACAGTATACAATATGTAACAAGTCACAGACAAGAACCACACAGTACAATATGTAACAAGTCACAGACAGAACCACACAGTTACAATATGTAACAAGTCACAGACAGAACCACCACACAGGTACAATATATAACAAGTCACAGAGAGAACATAAGTTACTGTATGTAATAAGGCACAGACAGAACCACATAGTTACAATATGTAACAAGTCAGAGACGGAATCACATGGTTATAGTATGTAACAAGTCACAGACAGAATCAGATAGTTACAGTATGTAATACGGCACAGACAAAAACACATAGTTACAGTACATGTATGTAATGAGGCACAGACAGAACCACATAGTTACAGTATGTAACAAGTTACAGACAGAACCACATGGTTCCAATCTGTAGCAAGGCACAGACAGAACCACATGGTTATAATATGTAACAAGTCACACACAGAACCACATAGTTAGAGTATGTAATAAGGCACAGACAGAACCACATGGTTACAGAATGTAACAAGTCACGGACAGAACCACATAATCACAGTATGTAATAATTGTAACTGCGTGATTCTGTCTCTGACTTGTTACATATTGTAACTGTGTGGTTCTGTCTGTGACTTGTTACATAATGTAGCTATGTGGTTCTGTCTGTGCCTTGTTACATCTTTTAGCTATGTGGTTCTGTCTGTGACTTGTCACTTTTTGTAGCTAAGTGGTTCTGTCTGCGACTTGTTACATATTGTAACAGTGTGGTTTTGTCTGTGCCTTATTATATACTGTGACTATGTGGTTCTGTCCGTGACATGTTACATACTGTAACTATGTGGTTCTGTCTGTGCCTTATTACATACTGTAACTATTTGGTTGTGTTTGTGACCTGTTACATATTGTAACCATGTATTCTGTCTCTGACTTGTTACATATTGTAACTGTGTGTTTCTGTCTGTGACTTGTCACTTTTTATAGCTATGTGGTTCTGTCTGTGCCTTGTTACATATTGTATCTGTGTGGTTCTGTCTGTGACTTGTTACATATTGTAACAGTGTGGTTCTGTCTGTGACTTGTTACATAATGTAGCTATGTGGTTCTGTCTGTGACTTGTTACATATTGTAACTGCGTGATTCTGTCTGTGACTTGTTACATATTGTAACTGCGTGATTCTGTCTGTGCCTTGTTACATATTGTATCTGTGTGGTTCTATCTGTGACTTGTTACATATTGTAACTGTGTGGTTCTCTCTGTGCCTTGTTACATATTGTAACTGTGGTTCTGTCTCTGCCTTGTTACATATTGTAACTGTTATTTTGTCTATGACTTGTTACATTTGTAACTATGTGTTTTTGTCTGTGACTAGTTACATACTGTAACTGTTATTTTGTCTGTGCCTTGTTACATATTGTAACTGTGTGGTTCTGTTTGTGCCTTGTTACATAGTGTAACTGTGTGGTTCTGTCTGTGACTTTTTACTATATTGTAACTGTGTGGTTCTGTTTGTACCTTGTTACATATTGTAACTGTGTGGTTCTGTATGTGCCTTGTTACATATTGTATCTGTGTGGTTCTGTTTGTGCCTTGTTACATATTGAATCTGTGTGGTTCAGTCTGTGACTTGTTACATATTGTATCTGTGTGATTCTGTCTGTGACTTGTTACATATTGTAGCTGTGTGCTTCTGTCTGTGCCTTATTACATATTGTAAGTGTGATTCTGTCTGTGCCTTGTCACTTATTGTAGCTATGTGGGTCTGTCTGTCACTTGTTACATATTGTAGCTGTGTGGTTCTGTCTGTGACTTGTTGCATATTGTAGCTGTGTGGTTCTGTCTGTGACTTGTTACATATTGTATCTGTGTGGTTCTGTCTGTGACTTGTTACATATTGTAGCTGTGTGGTTCTGTCTGTGACTTGTTGCATATTGTAACTGTGTGGTTCTGTCTGTGACTTGTTACATATTGTAGCTGTGTGGGTCTGTCTGTGACTTGTTACATATTGTAGCTGTGTGGTTCTGTCTGTGACTTGTTACATATTGTAACTGTGTGGTTCTGTGTGTGACTTGTTACATATTGTAACTGTGTGGGTCTGTCTGTGACTTGTTACATATTGTAGCTATGTGGTTCTGTCTGTGACTTGTTACATATTGTATCTGTGTGGTTCTATCTGTGACTTGTTACATATTGTAGCTCTGTGGTTCTGTGTGTGACTTGTTACATATTGTATCTGTGTGGTTCTGTTTGTGACTTGTTACATGTTGTAACTGTGTGCTTCTGTCTGTGACTTGTGATATGTAACTGTGTGGTTCTGTCTGTGACTTGTTACATATTGTAGCTATGTTGTTCTGTCTGTGACTTGTTACATAATGTAGCTCTGTGGTTCTGTGTGACTTGTTACATATTGTAGCTGTGTGGTTCTGTCTGTGCCTTGTCCCTTTTTGTATGTGTGGTTCTGTCTGTGACTTGTTACATATTGTAGCTATGTGGTTCTGTCTGTGACTTGTTACATATTGTATATGTGTGGTTCTATCTGTGACTTGTTACATATTGTAGCTATGTGGTTCTGTCTGTGACTTGTCCCTTTTTGTAGCTGTGTGGTTCTGTCTGTTACTTGTTACATGTTGTAGCTATGTGGTTCTGTCTGTTACTTGTTACATATTGTAACTGTGTGGTTCTGTCTGTAACTTGTTACATATTGTAGCTATGTGGTTCTGTCTGTGACTTGTTACATATTGTAGCTATGTGATTCTGTCTGTGACTTGTTACATATTGTAGTTATGTGGTTCTGTCTGTGACTGTTACATATTGTATCTGTGTGGTTCTGTTTGTGACTTGTTACATATTGTAACTGTGTGCTTCTGTCTGTGACTTGTGACATATTGTAACTGTGTGGTTCTGTCTGTGCCTTGTTACTTATTGTAGCTATGTGGTTCTGTCTGTGACTTGTTACATATTGTAGCTATGTGGTTCTCTCTGTGACTTGTTTCATATTGTAACTGTGTTGTTCTGTCTGTGACTTTTTTCATATTGTAATTGTGTTTGTTGTCTGTCTGCGCCTTGTTACTTATTGTAGCTATGTGGTTCTGTCTGTGACTTGTTACTTTTTGTAGCTATGTGGTTCTGTCGGTGACTTGTTACATATTGTAACTATGTGGTAATGTCTGTTACTTGTTACATATTGTAGCTATGTTGTTCTGTCTGTGACTTGTTACATATTGTGGCTATGTTGTTCTGTCTGTGACTTGTTACATATTGTGGCTATGTGGTTCTGTCTGTGACTTGTTACATATTGTAGCTATGTTTGTCTGTCTGTGACTTGTTACTTATTGTAGGTATTTGGTTCTGTCTGTGGCTTGTTACATAATGCAGGTATGTGGTTCTGTCTGTGACTTGTTACTCATTGTAACTGTGTGGGTCTGTCTGTACCTTGTTACATATTGTAGCTATGTGATTCTGTCTGTGGCTTGTTACATTTTGTAGCTGTGTGGTTCTGTTTGTGACTTGTCACATTTTGTAGCTGTGTGGTTCTGTCTGTGACTTGTCACATTTTGTAGCTGTGTGGTTCTGTTTGTGACTTGTCACATTTTGTAGCTGTGTGGTTCTGTTTGTGACTTGTTACTTATTGTAACTGTGTGGTTCTGTCTGTGACTTGTTACTTATTGTAACTGTGTGGTTCTGTTTGTGACTTGTTATATATTGTAACTGTGTGGTTCTGTCTGTGACTTGTCACATTTTGTAGCTGTGTGGTTCTGTCTGTGACTTGTTACATATTGTAGCTGTGTGGTTCTGTTTGTGACTTGTTACATATTGTAGCTGTGTGGTTCTGTCTGTGACTTGTTACATATTGTAGCTGTGTGGTTCTGTCTGTGACTTGTCACATTTTGTAGCTGTGTGGTTCTGTTTGTGACTTGTTACTTATTGTAACTGTGTGGTTCTGTCTGTGACTTGTTACTTATTGTAACTGTGTGGTTCTGTCTGTGACTTGTCACATTTTGTAGCTGTGTGGTTCTGTTTGTGACTTGTTACTTATTGTAGCTGTGTGGTTCTGTCTGTGACTTGTTACATATTGTAACTGTGTGGTTCTGTCTGTGACTTGTTACTTATTGTAACTGTGTGGTTCTGTCTGTGACTTGTTACATATTGTAACTGTGTGGTTCTGTCTGTGACTTGTTACTTATTGTAACTGTGTGGTTCTGTCTGTGACTTGTTACATATTGTAACTGTGTGGTTCTGTCTGTGACTTGTTACTTATTGTAACTGTGTTGTTCTGTCTGTGACTTGTTACATATTGTAACTGTGTGGTTCTGTCTGTGACTTGTTACATATTGTAACTATGTGGTTCTGTCTGCGACTTGTTACATATTGTAACTATGTGGTTCTGTCTGTGACTTGTTACATATTGTAACTGTGTGGTTCTGTCTCTGGTTTTTTAGTGGCCGTGTAACTGTGCTTTATCTCAGCACTCCAGAGTGATCTGCTAGAGATTTCTTTACTGGCAATTTGGTTGGTACTGCAATGGCGTCCTCAGATACTGATACTGGCAAAGTCTCTCTCCTCACAATACTTGATCTGTCTGCAGCCTTTGATACCATTGATCATGGTATTCTCCTTTCTAGACTTCATCATACTTTTGGCATCTCTGACATTGCTCTCTCTTGGTTCACTTTATATCTATCAAACAGAAAACAAACTGTTCTCATCAATGGCACTTACTCTCAACCTGCATACCTGACCTGTGGTGTTCCACAAGGATCTGTCCTTGGCCCTGTTCTTTTCACTCTATATACACCTCCCCCCCCCCCCCCCTTGTCCACCATCATCAACTCCCACTCTATAAAACACCACTTCTATGCTGATGACACCCAACTTCAAGACGGTGACTCACCTGACAATATACAGCGCCTCTTGACTCGCAACACTGAGTGTTACTCGGACATTAAGAACTGGATGACATACAATAAACTTCAGCTTAACGACGACAAGACAGAAGCTGTCCTCATTGGCACCCGTCAGAAACTTTCTCAGCTGCCTCCTCTTTCTCTCCCATTATGTAACACATCAGTCCCAATTTCTGATTCAGCTTGGTGTCTACCTTGACTCTACCCTCTCCATGAACAACTTTGTTTCTCAAACTGCCAGATCTTGCTACTATCACCTCCATCGTATAAGCCTGATCAGGAAGTATCTCTCTGTCGAAACAACTGCAGAACTCGTTCTCTCCTTCATAATGTCTCGCATTGACTATTGCAATTCACTCCTGTCTGGTCTTCCTGCATCCACCATTCACATCCTACAGCGCATTCAAAACAATGCTGCACGCCTTGTACTCAAAAAAAAAAAAGCTGACCACATATCTCCTCTCCTGGCACAACTTCACTGGCTCCCTGTATCAAAGCGCATACAGTACAAACTAGACACCATGTGCTACAAAAGCCTCAATAACGCAGCCCCCGATTACCTGTCAAGCCTACTTGAGATCTATGTTCCCTCACGTACCCTCCGCTCCTCTGACTTTTCGCTTTCCATGCACTAAGCTCAATACCTATGGTCCACGAGCCTTCTCTGTTTCTGGTCCACTCTCCTGGAACAAACTTCCTCTCTCAGTCGGTCAGCAACCTACTTTTGTCTCCTTCAAGTCCGCTCTCAAAACTCACCTTTTCTCCTCTGCATAAAATCCTGACCTCACTCAACCCCCTCTGCAGCCTGTCTCCGCTCGGAGGGGAATCACATTGTAATATATAATTGTATATAATATGCTCTTTATAATTTTCCATTGCTTTTATTCTTTCTCCCCATTTATAGCCATGTGTGTGTGTGTGTGTGTGTGTGTGTGTGTGTGTGTGTGTGTATGTGTGTGTGTGTGTGTGCGTGCGTGTGTGTGCGTGCGTGTCTGTTTCGGCGCTTAGATTTGATTCTATCAAGATTTTGCGCTGTATGAATATTGTAATTATTATTATTAATTATTATTATTAATTATTAGTTCCTGTTCAGCAGTGTGTTACAGTGCTAGGCCCGGCGTGATAAAGGCATCCCTCTCTGTCAGCAGGATGGAGTGATCAGTGGTAGGGATCTGTGTAGGTGGTCCGTATACTGTGTATTGACCACCATGCACTATTTTCATGTCGGTGGCTTCAGTCACAACCTGGAGTTCTTAGCTTTCGTTTCCCACAATTGGTTCTTCATTTGCCACTATGTTTCATGAATTGGTCGTTTTATTTGCTGGAATTTTTGCTTCCTCTTCTTGTCGCTGAGATGTTCTTTTTGAGTGGGTGGAGTTTGTCATTGAGCGTATTGATTTCTTTTGTTAGGTCGATGCACATTTTGCCTTTCGGGAGCAAAACCCTCACGATGCTAATCGTAGTCGGCTATCCTAGCACAGTTCAAACAATTTTTAAAGCGTAAATTCGTCGCTTTCTACAAGATCTAACGCAATTTCAGGGTTCTGTTTGGACTCTCGGAAAGTTCTCCTTGCTGGTTGTTTACATGTTGCTACGCTCTAGGATGTTGGGGAAACTTCAAAATTATCGCCATTTTAAATGGAACTTGGTTGCTAACCACATAAAATGCACAAGGAAATATCAGTGTCAAGTCACTCTGAAACCATCAACCACAAACACCTCACATTGCTGCCGACTTACTCCAGTGATCTTTGTGTAGTGCCTGTCCTGATTAAACATACACAAAATATCACCTAGTGTACCACCTATTGATGATAGAGCATTAGATTCTGTGAGTGCCTCAGCATCCTGGCCACCCCTTGTATGAAGACCATCGACATCTACCTTTAAAAACAGCGCCTAGGAAATACTGACGTAAACGTATCAGTTATGGAAGCTACAAGAGAAATCGGAACGGAGATTGCCAGGGGGTGTGGCTGAAATAGCCACAGAATGTGTGTGACTGTTTTCACATTGCTAGCATGATCGATGGGGTCGGGATATGATATTATGGAGCTCCATTTACATCCACAAAGTTGATGAGACTCGCTTGCATGGTCTGGCATTCCCTTCTGAGCTTGATCATACACTCAGCTCTCCCTCCTCCCCCCCCCCCTCTCTCTCTCTCTCACACACACACACACACCCTCTCTGTCTCTCTCCCTCTGGTTTTTTTTCTTTCTCACTCACTTATTTTCTTTTCTCTCTCTCTCAAATGTTCTAGCATATACATCAGGCAAACACACACACACACATACACACACACACACACACACAGAGACACAGACACACAGACACACACACACACACAGACACACACACACACACACACACACTCAAGGTAAAAGTTAGTTTCTTGTTGGGGTTTGAACTCTGATCCTGGACCCAGTTAGTAGTCGTATTGACAGCAGTGTTTTGTCAGACATTTCTCTCCACGAACAAACCAATAGTATTATCTGTACTTTACTTCTAACGTTCTACTTCCCTTTTTCTCTGAAGATGGATGTTAGGGTTATCTGATTTAACATTAGACAAGATGCTTATGTTGTGTGAATCATCAAATCTGATGCTGTTCATGAAGCTAAAAATTCAGTATTTGTTATGAAGAATTTCGGGATTTTCTGCCTTTGTTATTCCTCTTGTCATTACTGCCATTCTGATGGGTGAGCTTTCAATGATGTATATGGAGTACTCAAAGCCCATATCACTGACTACATTCTCGTATTTAAGACTTTGTCGTTCAGACAAGAAGAACGACAGGAACAACAAGAAGTATTAATCATCACTGTCATCATCACCATCATCATAATGACACAGATTGAGGCATCAAATCAAAGCCAACACAGTTCAAGTTTAGTTTCCGTTTACTCTTTGAATAATATTTGTCACTTAAACTAATATTTGTCACTTACACAAACGAGAAAAGATTGAGAAAATGTTAAGCTTAGTATAAGGAAAGTAAAAGAGATGAGAAATAGTTCAAAATGGCAGTTTTTATCACATTAGCCTGCCGTGGTAAAAGACAATTAAAATTATTTCAGAAAAAATCACAAAACAATGTAGAAAAACAACAGGTTCTGCTCTCCTTGCATGTAAACAGTGAGGTCTTAAAAATGTAAACGACCCACATTTGATACACAAAGGGTTTCTGTCTCATGTTGGCTTACGGTTAGGCAGCAGAACGAATCGGAAAAAATCTCTTCAATGAAGTCCACCATCACCCCTCCCATCAACATAACAGACCATCTGTACACCCAAAGGGCGCCACCAGACAAGGCTAAGAACTGATGGTAGCAGAGCAGCAAAGCTTCTCTCCCTTAGCTCCCCTGTCTGGCAGGAGTGATGAGAACTTAGTAGTACTCAATGAGAGGTCGGCCAATCAATCAGGCCCAACCTCTGGG
This sequence comes from Monoplex corrugatus, assembly GCA_030674185.1. NCBI lineage: Eukaryota > Metazoa > Mollusca > Gastropoda > Littorinimorpha > Ranellidae > Monoplex > Monoplex corrugatus. Next base: position 76,589,798 of record JAPXFY010000013.1, on the reverse strand, counting down.
GACCCTGGCCTGGCTAAATCAGACCGCTTCCTGCTCAATTGTCTCGCAGACTTCCCTGTAATGAGACTTGCATCGTTCTACAGGGCCATTCAAAAGAAACGTGGTAAGGTAAATATCGCAGATGTGAGTTTAAATTGTGGATTTTTCATCCTCTTCAACTGTCGAGATTTTTTGTGAAAAGTTCAGCCAAATCAAGGGACTTGATTCTAATTCAGTCTCGTATAACAACATTTGCATTTTTCTGTTTTGTACTTCCTAAAGAAATGCAATACATATAGATAAGATGGATATGTTCTATAATAACACAATTAACATGTAAGTCTCTTAGAAGTCTGAGATACAAGCTGTATCATTCTACATAAACATTCATAAATGCGAAACACACGCATGTAAAAATGTATTCTGAAACGAGTAAATATGGCCCTTTTGGATTCAAATGGAAGACATCACTCTATCTGGATAGCTCCTGTTCCAGCATCTCACGTGGTTAGGTCAAAATTAGTCGTCAAATAAAACAACGTATAACCGATTTCAACTTACAAGAATTGAATTTCTGTACACAATCCTGTTTCAGTTCTCCAAAACAAGTGTGACCGCCTGCGTTCAAGCAAACAGGAACCCGAAAAAACACGAAAACAGAATCAGAACGCGTATTTAATACAACCAGACAAGACAGGCACAAATTTTTGGCCAACTGGTCTTTCTCAAGTGTACACATAAGATCACAAACGAACAAACACGAAATACAAAAATTACGAGAAAAAGACTGAAACTTCCCTGCTGCTTCATCCAGAGTGAGAACAGACTAAAATGACTAAAATGACTCATAATGTGTTTGTGAATAAATATGATGTCAGAGAGGAAGTGAGATGAATTCTTCAATGTGAAAAGTGGTCATGCCATATCCATATTGTTTTATCCTGAAGAGGGTCCAAGGCTAAAACTAAAACTGTGATGCACTAGCTAAGAGTAGTTTTTGGAATGTAAAATATCTTACTATTAAATAATGCATAAAAGAAAATATAAGCATAAGTTCGACTAAATGGGAAAATATACAATCAAGAGGTAAGGCTGATGTAAATGGATCATGCCTAGTGCAACGAATCTGCCCTGACATTAGAATAGGAAGAAAAACATCCAAAACCAACAACCAAGGTGCTGAAGGGAAAACCGGAGTCCTTGGAGAAAAAAGAACCCTTAGTCAGACGCGGCTGGGCTTGTCTTGTGAAAAAAAGAATTAAAACAGATTTAATTAATAAAGAAAAAAATAAATAAATAAAGACAGACAGACAGACAGACAGGCAGACAGAAAGACAGAAAGACAGAAAGAAAGACAGAAAGACAGAAAGAAAGACAGAAAGACAGAAAGACAGAAAGAAAGAAAGAAAGAAATAAAAAGGCATATGTGCAACTGCAAAGCCAAGATCTCACTGAGATGGGAAAATGGTGATAATATAGTATATTTCAGTAAATCATTATCGAGGTAAAATATACATGGACTCAAGGGCACATTGAGGTAAAATATACATGGACTCAAGTGCATAAATTCATCCAAGCAGTGTAAACATAAATTATGCATGAAGGACAAGGATGTTAGTACCTATACATTAGAGCGAATGCACACGCACACACATACATACCAAGGGAAAAGTGGTCTTTATTTATGATTTCAATCAAGTTCAACGTGTGATTAGTATCTTTGATGAAGGGGGGCAAAGACTGAACTATATGTTGCAAAATGGTGTCAAGAAACAGAAATATTTTCAGTTGGGCAATAGCAAGTTGACACAATAGGACGGCCAGGGTTGTCAGCTTTATGAGTTTTGGGAAGTAAATAGAAAAGTGATTGGACTGGAAGTTATTTAATGAGTAGTCTAGCAGTTGAAGGCAGCTGCTTGGAGGATATTAGGCTGTTGATAAGTTTAGCTATCTTAGCATGGTTGGTCATGTGTGCAGGTATGTCCAATGTTTTGTAAAAGGCTTGATGATGGAGCTGTTTCTGGGCTTCCTGTATGTAAAGATTTCTGTCCCGTACAACAAATGCGCCACCTTTATCTGCTAGTTTGATGACAATGTCGCCTCTGTTTTTTAGAGAGTGTAGCGCGTCACTTTCTTCCTTGGTGATGTTGGAACATTTCCTTGGTTTCATATTCAAACAGCATATTTCTTTGTGGCATTTCTTAATGTAATATTCAACTTCAGGAAAGGTGTTGCAAGGAGGATACCGATGAGCAGGCTTACAGAAAAGTTTTGTAAACAAATCAGCGTCTGGATCCATTTATTGCTTGGGAGGATGTCCAAGTACTGCCATTCAACTCAGTGATCGGAAAAATCGTAGGCAACTGTTGATTGTTTGGTAATTATTGGCATACGGTTTTAAAGGAACAAATTTTTAGGCCTTTGGAAAGTGTCGACATTTCCGCTTCAGATAGTAGCGTATTTCGTTGTGGCATTTGTTAATGTAATATTCGACTTCAGGAGAGGTGTTGCGAGGAGATTCCCGATGAGCACGCTTACGCCAACAGCAGATAAAGGTGGCGCGACTTTCAGCCCAAATACTTGTTCACTTTAGATGTCACCTCTCAGTCCACAAGCATACCCCATTCTGATCGATTAAAAGAGTTCTCCAACATTTTCTTAAAAACGACCCGGTCAGACATTGTCTACATCATCCCTCATCCGACTTGCAGAACAGGTCCTGACAATGAACATATTTCCATTTAGTGAGGAGATATTTTCACAAATCAGTGGAGTCACAATGGGTACAAAAATGAGTCCCAGCTATGCCTCCTGTCTGTTCATGGGATTCTTGGAACAACAAATCATACAACAATACAAGAAACCCTAACCTGAAATACACAAAAGATACATTGATGACGGCATTGGTGTGACATCCGTCAATCACGACCAGCTCTTAGAATACATTCACTATATTCAGACTTTTCATCCGTCCATCAAGTTCATGTATGAAATTTCAAACACATCCATGTGCTTTCAAGACATCAAAGTTTTACTTCGCTCGGAAAAACTGGTTACCACGCTTCCAACACCAAAACCAGCATTCCTTACTCTCAGGTCCTGCGACTTCAACGCCTCTGCTCAGGTAATGACTTTCTTGACAAAGCAGATGAAGTGACCAGATTCTTCCTATATTGACATTACCCACTAAGTATCATCAATGAAGCCCGTAAACGAGTCAACTCTGTCTCTCGATCAAACACCTCCCATTCTGAGCCTAAAGCTGTCATAGACTGTCAAACCTATTACATTAGCTGCTCTGAATGTTTTCAACTGTACTTTGGTGAAACTCGCCGTTCCCTTGATACATGTTTCAAAGAACACTTGGATGATATCCAACATCAAAGAGCTACAACTATCTCAAATCATTTCAACCAGTGGGACCACTCAATCAACAACATCCGAGTGAAAGGTCTGTGGCTTCTATACAGTAACAGCACCATAGACATGAAAGACGGAGAAGCCCATCTTATAGATAAACTTGGAACAGCAAGCCACATGGTCTCAATGACAAACCATACAGATTTCCTCAACAGAGTTCAGTATCAAGCCACTTCCTGTACTTTTATCTTGACATGGTTCTTTGTGCATGTACTTTTCCCTTGGTGTGCATATGTGTGCGTGTGTATTCGCTCGAATGTATAGGTACTAACTTCCTTGTCCTTCATGTATGATTTATGTTTATACTGCTTGGATGAATTTATGGACAAAATCTTCTTCCTATGTGCCCTTGAGTCCATGTATATTTTATCTCGATGATGATTTACTGAAATATACTATATTATCACCATTTTCCCATCTCAGTGAGATCTTGGCTTTGCAGCTGCACATATGCCTTTATTTTATTTATTTATTCATTTATTCATTTTGAATTAAATCTGTTTTAATTCTCGTTTCACAAGACAGGCCCAGCCCCGTCTGACTAAGGGTTTTTTCTCCGGGGACTCCAGTTTTCGTTGCACTAGGCGCGATCCATTTACATCAGCCACACCTCTTGATTATAACATATATATATTCCCATTTAGTCGAAGTTATGCTTATATTTTCTTTTATGCATTATTTAATAGTAAGATATTTTACGTTCCAAAACTACTCTTAGCTAGTGCATCACAGTTTTAGTTTTAGCCTTGGACCCTCTTCAAGATAGAACAATATTAATATGGCATGACTACATTTCACATTGAAGAATTCATATCACTTCCTCTCTGACATCATATTTATTCACAAACACATTATGAGTCATTTTAGTCATTTTAGTCCTGTTCTCACTCTGGATGAAGCAGCAGGGAAGTTTGTCTTTTTCTCGTAATTTTTGCATTTCGTGTTTGTTCGTTTGTGATCTCATATGTATGCTTGACAAAGGCCAGTTGGCCGAAAAATTTGTGCCTGTCTTGTCTGGTTGTATTGAATACGCATTGTTTATGAGATGACATCGTCAAGTTGTGCTAAGGCCTGAACCCCCAAAACAGAAATAAAAACCTGTCCATGAAACTAACCAACCTAGCTACCCCACAATCACAAACATGATACAAAGTGTACAAGTGAAATGACGGTTGACAAAGCAAACAGTTTTACTCACGCACGTGCACTTAAGTAAAATGACAAGAAACAATATGATGCCATAGATGCATTCACTTAACCAATTTTCACGTCATCAAAACAGTAAAACAGTAAAATCGTGGTGTCGGTACACACTTTACAGCAGACAATACGCATCCTCTAAAGTTATGAAAGTCAATTAACCTCTTCAGTAATCCCACGTTTAGTTAACAGCGTAAACGTCAGGATAGCACAAACGGTACATGTCCATAGAGCGAATGTATTGCTGAAGTTTACGGCTGTTGAGTATCATACGTTGAGTTACCAGTGCAACAGCAAGGTTCTGGCACTGACATACTCTTACAGAGACAAATATATTGCTATTACATACGACTATCAAATATCACACGTTGAGTTACCAGTGCAACAATAAGGCAGCAGCACAAGTAGGATATACTCTTCTGAGACGCTTATATTGCTACAGCGTCCGACTGTCAAGCACTGCATGTTGAGGTTACCAGTACAACAACAAGGCAGTGGTCACGGTTTGAAGACTAGGTCGCCATGACTTCCGTCTTTTAAATATTTCACGTTGATTTATCATTGGAAAAACAGACCTTTGGCACTGGTATACTCTTCCAAAGACGAACAGGTCATACAGTTTATTACTGTTCATCAATCACACACTGCCAGAGTTACGACCGTCGAACAATTTCCATGATTTTTCACAAAGCAGTGGCTACACACTGAAGCAGGATCTTTTTTTTATCTTGTGGTTTCAGTGCCGGTGTCCTAATGCTCAACTGAGTGATACAAAGCAGTGACACTTTCGACGTTGATTGAATGACTTGGGAACAAACTCACTATCCTGGTGGCAGCATAGCAGGCATCTTGATAGCATTTGATGGCAGCAAAACGAACATCTTGACAGTCGCTAAGAGACCAAGAGACTGTCGCCGGCGCACCCCCAGGACTCACGAATTGTTTTCAAATATTGATGCTGTCAGTGTATTCTTTTGTACGTAATTGTCATCCTCCCAATGTTAAAATGCATAATGAGAATAATGACGACGACGACGGTGATGATGGTGATCATAATGATGACGATGATGATGACGACGACGACGACGACGACGATGATGATGATGGTGATGATGACGATGATGATGATGATGATGATGATGATGATGATGATGGTGATGGTGATGACGACGACGACGACAACGATGATATGATGACGATGACCACGATGAAGTGCCATCATCATCGTCGTTTTCGTCGTCGTTGTCTTCCTCCTCCTTATCATCATCACCATCATCATCGTCGTCGTTGTCGTCGTCATCATCGTTGTCGTCGTCATCATCATCGTTGTCGTCGTCATCATCATCATCGTCGTCGACGTCGTCATCGTCGTCGTCATCATCATCGTCATCATTGTAATCGTCAAACACACACACACACACACACACACACACACACGCGCGCGCGCGCGCGCGCGCACAGATATATATATATATATATATATATATATATACACATGCATACATACGTGCGCGTACATACGCAGGCTAGCCCAGGCGTGCGCGCGCACACACACACACACACACACACACACACACACACACACACACACACACACACACACACACTCACTCTTCCTGGGTTATATGTAATAACCTCCTTTCTTATCTCATTTTTTAAAGGAAAGGGGGAAATTTAAAACAGCCGATAGTGTTGGAAGTTTGCATCCTCTGGTACTTCCCAAATATGGCTTTCTTTTCTATGTGACATGATTAACGATCTTCTATACACACTATGACTATCATGTGTCAGTTCAAGTGATAAAGAGACTTTCATGTCTGTCACAGTAAAATGTCAAAGGCAACATGTGAAGTGACAATAATGTTCCTGTGACTCAGAGCTGAACAAAACGTGAATTTGTTTATGACCTCAGTGTACTCTTTCGATTTAGTAGGCACAAGATCAGTATTAAGTTCTGATGCTATGCTGGTTGCTTTTCTTTCTTCTTGCTCTGCCATTCTCCTAAATGAATAAACGGGAGGGAGAAGGAGTAGAGTCGTGTGACGTTCTCTTTCATGTCGTCAATTCCAGATCTTTAAAATTCTTTTCAAAAAGAATATACTCAGCCTTCTGTGTCATGTCTATCATCAGATCCAAACAACGTTGTGGGAGTATGTTTTAAAAGGCACATGCTGTTTTCCATATTTTGTTCTTCAATATTGAGAAAAGTGTGACTGTAATTTACATTCTCCATTGACATGCCTCTTTCTCAGAAATAGCATCCTGTATCGTAAGAAAACAACGACACAACATGCGAGATATAACTGATTTTGTTTATGGCAAAGTCAGACAAAAAAAAAGATGGTTAAGACAAATACAATAAATTCATCGTATGAGATACACATGCATGAGCAAGCGCACGAACATATACACGCACGCACGCATGCTCGATATATGTGATATGTTAGCAGTCATACATGCCTACTCATAAAGGCACGATGTTTGTGTAGGCATGATACTAGATGAATTTACGTTTTGACTGGATGAAATTAATGTAATATTATAATTGTCAAATGTTCGAGTGAAAAAAGCCTGATCCTACTCTGAGCGATAATCTAGAACAACGTCACCTTTAACCGTCTAAAACTGCCATCGACTACAGTTTGTCAAGGCGAGCAAACAATCCGGCTATATGGAGACTGGTTGACTTGACCCTGAAACTGATATATCCCGGGAGAGGTGGGCAATCTGGATACTCCACGCGTCCATAGCCAGGCAAAAACTGAATGTAATAGAAAACAGATCCTGTCTCGCTGGGAAGCATCCGTCACTGTCGTAGACATGTTTGTTTCTCTTGAAAACAAAACAAAAACAAAAACACGAAAAAATGGGGGGGGGGGGGGGGGGGGGACTGAAGAAGATGTTCATACCACGTGAATAATTTTTTTTCTTCAAGTTCGTTACAAAATTCAAATTTCTTAAATAGGGCAACTGCAGTTAAATCAGTCGTGTAAGGAAAAACCATTTAAGTCTAACATTTGATCAGACTGTGCCTTAAAGTCTACACTGAATACTGCAGATAAAACATATCTCACTTATTACATTCTACGACGTATTTCCTGCAAACCAAACATTATGGAGGCTCATTCCGTTTAATTCTGTTTTGATGAGTGATCATCAGGTTTGACCCGTGAATAATCTCTGGAAAAAAATATACATCTGACAAAGTTTGCCCCCCCCCCCCCCCACACACACACACACATAAGCACGCACAAACACAAACACACATACATACCCCACACGCACACACAAAACACACACACATATATACCCACACACATGCACGCGCACACACACACACACACACACACACGCGCGCACACACACACACACATACACAAACGCACATGCGCGCGCGCGCCATGGATCGATTAAATCAAAGGTCTAGCTCTGTGTGTGGGGGTGGTGGGGGGGTCGGTGTGGGGGTGAGTGAGTGGGTGGGCGTGGGTTTGTTCGTGTACGTGGGTGTGTTCATGTGTGTGTGTTTTCATGTGTGCATGTGTTCTGAGTCTGCGTTGTTTAATACATACCATACTCGTATCTCAGAACGAGCGTTTTTCTCCTGAATTCTAACCTTAGAGTTTTGTTCAACAAGAGTTCAAGTATGCAATCGTCTGTAAATGACTACTGTCCATGTCCAGAGTCATGCTGACTCTAATAACCTTGAGAATAATTTCGGCCATAAACTGTATGCCAAATGTTCAGCCAAGCACTACAGTGTGCACATTAATTTGAATATGCATAGAGTATCAAAGGTCATAATAACTCACTCGCTGACAACTCATTAGAACAAAATAAGTCATACTGCGGCTTGTTCGCATCTCGAGACTGATTCCTGATCTGATTGATGGGTCGGGTGTTTGGTTGGTGGTGGATGGCTGAATTTATTGGTTTGATTGGCGGGTTGTTGACGGGTTAGCTTAGCTGGCTGTTTCGTTCGTAGGTTGATTGTTTTAGTTGGTTGGTTGGTTGTTATGTTGGTTGCTTGACCAGTTAACTAGTTAACAATAGTGATAAAATGATGATGATGATGATGATGATGATGATATGATGATGATGATGATGATGATGATGATGATGATGATGATGATTGGAAATGCCAGAGGCCATTAAAATTGTTACACAGAGGCGGCCTTACGGACTGTTTGGGAGTGACGTCTGGAGTAAGATAGGGCTACGTTTTATATGGAAAATGACGAGAAGGAAACCAGACCCAGAATTTTTTAACGAGATGCTGTTTGCAGTCGCACATGCAGAAGAAGGAAGAGGATAGGTATATGCGACAACCCGCTCGTAGGAAGTACAACATAAAAATTAACATGAGCAACACAAAGACTATGATGGCCAGCTGAACGTCAAGCAGTCCTATTATCAGCATCAATGCTATTAAAATCAAAACAGTTTAGAGAATCCAAACACAGTCATGTGCGGCATTGTCACAAAAGACGGACGGTTCACCACATAGATCGAAATCAGAATCCAGAAAGCCCCACTCCTAAAACAACCCAATATTTCCATTGAAACAAACGCTAAGCTTGCCATTTCCATTTTCATCTTCACCCAGACTTCACCAGAGCCATCTGGAACATACAGAAAAAGATGTATTGGATTTAAAGGATAGAGACAAGAGATTTGGATTGAGGTTGAGCAGAGACTTCTCTATTATTTTCAGACCTTCAGCTGCTGTACTGTAACTGACTCAAGAAGGTACAAGTGGGCATACAAACAAGAAGAAAAAAATGATTTGGGGGAGTGGGTGAGGGAGAGGTAGTAATTGTTAGATGATAAGACGGACTGCACAGAAACCAATATTGACTGAACAAAACCGAACTGATCGCTTCGTTAATTTTCATTTTGACAGTATTCATTTTAATTAAATGACCAATAACAGCGTGTTTGTTGATTTCAGGTTTATAGGCACTGAATAGTATATTCGTTAAGAAAAATTTAATGTTTACTCACCTGAAGACAAAATGCGTTTAAACAAACGTTGGTTTATTCTTGAAAATAGATAGAATTTCTTGAAATGTAAGTTACCTTTGACATATATCTACTGATTTTGTATGAACTCATGCAATGGATTCTTCATCATCAATTAACTGACAGGTATACTGCACTGACGCAATTTTGATTATGGTACGTTAGAACAGATTCAACTTTATGACTATATATATGGGCGGTTACTACGATGTGTGGCTGTGCACATACCAATGTGCTGGAAAGCTTCAATACTCATTTTTTCGGAAACACCATTGATTTCAGAAATGAAAAGCAAAGATAAAATGCTTATATTCTCAAAAAGAATTGGCAGCAAAAATGGAATGTCTCGCTCAGACTGATGATGACGAAGATCTTTGTTAAGAAACGTCCTTTCACCACACTGCACATTATCCTGACACATTCGGACTAATGTCATGACATTTGATTCATACCAATTCTTTTCTATCACTGTTTGCTTTGTAACAGTGCATCTTGTCACTTGTTGAAATACTGCTATTTGGTCTGAATACTCTTGGTGTATTACCAAGAAGACTGAAGTCACGGTAATCAGTTTAAAAAAAAATTAAAAAAGAAATATCCTCATGCGAAATATAGCAGCAAATGGCACAACTTTGAGACAAGTTGATAAGTTTAAATATGTGGGAACGGTTATCTCACCAGACGGTAGATGCGCATCAGAAATAGCCAACAGAATCGGCGAACCCAAAACAGCATTCAAGAAGACGAAAAGCGTTCTTACCAGCAAATGCCTATCAGTTAACATCAGGAAGAGAGTTCTTGAATGATAAATAGAACCGATACTGTTGTACGGTTGTGAGACGTAGACAGTCAACACGCAAAGTCAGAACAAAATTGAGGCAACTGAAATGTGGTGTCTAAGAAGAATGTTGAGAGTTTCCTGGATAGCAAAGAAAACAAACGATGCTGTCTTGAAGGAGGCAGACACAAGACGATCATGAACAGATTATAAAAAGACAAGCAACATTTAAACGACATTTTATGAGGAACACGGAATAAGAACACATGGTCACAACGGGAAAGCTGGAGGGAAACAGAACACAGGGCAGACCCAGGCAGAAAATACTGGATGGACATGCAGGGTGGCTGAAGAGAGAGTGGGTGGGAGATGCACTTGCAGCAACAGGGGATAGGCTCGTGCGGAGGGCCATGATCGCCAATGCCATGCGGCAGTGCACATGATGGATGATGATGTGATGACTCTTGGTGTCGACGACAAAATAAATTTGGACCATCAGCAAATTGGTAAATTATTGTACAGCAATACAGAGGTAACGCGATTAGGTCTATTTTAAAGCTTCTCTGGGTGATTTTAATCCTAAAGATCTTCTGAACAATTAGGTTTCTTTCTATGTCTTTTAGTCTGAAAGTGTTATGAGGGCCCTATATTAACGTGCGTTTCAACTCTCTCTCTCTCTCCTCTCTCTCTCTCTCTCTCTCTCTCTCTCTCTTTTTCCCGCTGGCTTTCACACACACACACACACACAACACACACACACACACACACACACACACACACACACACACACACACACACACACACACACACACCTGTTGACAAAGTACTTTCGCCGGTAAATGAATACATTCAGGAGCTTTTAACGGTAAAGTAGTGCCATAATGCTGATTGCAGGGGAGCGAATTGGAAAAGACTGTACTACTCTCAAGTCAGCTTTGTCAAAAATGGGTCTCACTCTTCTCCCTTTCCTGCCGTAATCCTAAACAGGCTCATGTATCCCTTCAAAGCTGGGTGGACTAGTGACTATTCTTACAGTTTTCTCGAACCAGATTCCAATCTTTGCAAGGGGACTGAAAGGTGGGAGCACAACCTCTACATTGATAAAAATTCTGTATATATGAAATATACGTGCTACAAGTCTAGATTACAAAGCAAATCAATGACTAGGCAATGATGGAAATTTTACCTGGCCTAGAACATTGTGTGAAATAATTTAACATTTCATTTGTTTCATTTTGAAAGTAGACGGCTTGATACACAAGTAGCAGAAACACAAAAACAGTTAAGATGTTGCATGCAATTTTCGTGGACAGTTCGCTGACCGTAAGTTTGAGCTACGTTCGGAAAACGCACCTGAAGGAATTTTCAGATAGATCTGTTCACAAACGAATTCTCCGACGTCAGGTGAGTCAAATTCTGTAATAAAATATGAATCTGTATTGACATAGTTATTTTATTTGCCTTTTTTCTTTGAGGAAAATGGTACAGGTGTGAACATTGCCTTGTTTTCAAGTGGATTTTCCACAAGTTGAGCTACTCATGACCCAATGACTCAAACGTACATATCTTGGAAGCTGGTAAAGTTAAAAGGTTTCTCCGTTTTGGTTGGTTGGTTGGTTGGTTGGTTGGTTGGTTGGTTGGTTGGTTGGTTGGTTGGTTGGTTGGTTGGTTTGGTTGGTTGGTTGGTTGGTTGGTGGTGTTGTTCTATTCAGCATCATTTATTGTTACTGAAGGAGTGAAAACTTCATTTTGTCAAAATTATGCAATACCCATGTTTTTTCCATGCACTGTCACAAGTATGTAAATACACGGAAGACGTTTCCTCCAAAGCAAACTGTATATTAGTAAGTTCCATCAATAAAATGCCAATAAAGTTTATCATCATCAATTGCCCTGCCGCATGGCGTTGGCTATCATAGCCCTCCATATGTATCTATCCCTTGTTGCCACAAGCACATCTGCCACCCTCTCTGTCCTCAGCCACCCTGCACGTCTGTCCAATATTTTCTCCCTGGGTCTTACCTGGTGCTCTCTTTCCCTCCAGCTTTCCTGATGTGACCAGGTGCTCTAATTCCCGTTTCCTCATAAAATGGCTTATAAATGTCTTCTCCTACTCTTTTTTATCAATGATCTTCTTGTGTCTGCCTCCATTAAGACTGTCTCGTTTGTTTTCTTTGCTGTCCATTGAACTCTCAACATTCATCTTAGAAACCACATCTCGGCTAACTTAAATTTGTTCTGGCTTTGTGTGTCGACTGTCTACGCCTCACAACCGTACAACATTATCGGTTCTATATAACATTCAAGAACTTCCTGATGTTAACTGATAGGCATTTTTGGTAAGAATATTTTTCATCTTCATGAATGCTGTTTGGCTTGGCCGATTCTGTTGGCTATTTCTGATGTGCATCTGCCGTTTGGTGAGATGATCGTTTCCACATATTTAAACTTATCAACCTGTCTGAAGGTTGTGCCATTTGCTGTTATTTTGCTTGAGGGATTTCATGTTTTCCGCCTTGTTGCTATTTACCTCAAACCCTTCACTTTTGCTTCTATTTCTATTATATTCAAAAGATTTTGTAGGTCACTTTCATTTTCTGCAATTAGCACGGTGTCATCTGCGTATTGAATGTTGTTTATGTTTCCTCCAACCTTTAATCCAGGGTATTCTTCTAGGTTTCTCTTGATGTTTTTGCTGTAAAGTGAAAACAGATCTGGTGACAGAATACAACCTTGCCTGACTCCTCTTTTGATATTTTGGAAAGAGCTGATATCGTTTTCTATTCTCATTGCGGCTGTTTGTTCCCAATACATATTTCTGATTATTCATAGATCTTTTCCGTCAATATCGAGTCTTTCTAGTTGGTTGATCAATTCTTCATGTCTTACCCAATTGAAAGCCTTGGTATAATCAGCAAAGCATAAATATAAATCCTTATTCAACTCGATTGACCTCTCTATGATAGGTCTTAGGGTGTACATGTATATAGCATTAGTAGTTCCTTTCCCTTCGACAAATCCACGCTGTTCTTCTGCCATTTCTCTTTTGATTCTATTCCATGTTCTCATCATGATTATTCTTAATAGGATTTTTGTTACATGGCTGCTGATATTCTTGCAGAACCATTGTTTTTTAACAAAAGAAAAGTTAATTTAAACTGTATCTATCGGAGACCAAATGAATGGATTCTAAACAATGTGTGATGTACTGCAGATTTATGGAAAGACGACAGAACTAAAGCTGTGATGAATTTGTTGCTAAATATAACGTGTGAACTTAATTTTCTCGGCTAGGCACAGTTATTAAGAAAATCAAGAATTTTGTAAACAAATTACGCATACCTATTAACTGTAATGAATCAACTGTGACCCACGACATATTACATTTTTAATCTCACTTTTACACTTTAATTCATGACGAAAAGATGTCAAAATCCTGCAAAAAGTATAACGATAAATTTCATAAAGATACAAACTGGATAGAAACTTTTAGACAAATTCAGTACATTCTTACCTGTCTCACCTGTTGGCGTCACCGGATTCGGTATTGGCTGCTGCACATCTGGATGTTACCATCTCCCTCCAGGCCACTCTGTCTTGATTCCTGTGAACAATTTTTTGAATAGTTAGGCCACTGATGTTGTTTATGTTCTCAATGTATGAGATTGGAGGTCTGCCTTTCTTCCTTTTTGCCATTGTTATTCCTTGAAAGATGGTTACCATGAGATCCATGTTCTTGTTGCACTACACATGGCCAATGTACACTTATTTTAGCCTTCTCTTGTTGATGTCTGCTGGTAATTTTTTGGTGGTATCAAGTTCTTCCAGGACACTTTCATTAGTTCTTCTGTCTGTCAATTTGACACGTAGTAGTCTCCAATAAAACCACATCTCCGCTGCCTCAATTCTTCTGCAATCAGTTTTTCTCAGAGTCCAGGCTTCGCAGCCATAAATCATGACTTGCGAGATTAAACATTTTAGAAGTCTAACTTTCACACCATTTGGTATGCCTCTGTCTTTCCAGATGTTGTTGAGTTGGGCCATTTTTTGCTTTGCCATTCCAATTAATATTTTGACGTCTTTGGAGTAGGTTCCACCATCAGTTTTTACAGAGCCATGATATTTGAAATCCTGAACATTTTCTAAAGGAACTTTTGTACTGTAATGTCATAATTGTTTTCAGTGTCTTTGTTTTTAATACATAGCACTTTTGTTTTCTTGGCGTTCAAGTTTAGACCAGCCTTTTTTGCCTGCTGCATCTTTCCTGTATAGAATTCTTTTTATGCTGATAATGTTGTCTGCTAACAGCGCAGTATCATTAGCATAGCCCAGGTTTGTAACCCCTTCCCCCCCCCCCCCATGCCCATGCCTTCTACATCAGCATCTCTCATGTCTTGTTCCGTATAGATGTTAAAGAGATACGGTGAGAGGATACAACCTTGTCTGACTCCCCTGTGTTACACTAAAGAAGTTAAATTAAAGTGGTTCCAGATAAGGTTAGTACACAGAATATTAACTACAAATAACATTGTATCAAAATTCCCGAAGATATGTCAAAATCAATTTTCACTGCACTTCCAAAGAAAACAGGGGCTATAGAATGCGAACTCCATCGTACAGTTAGCTTGATGAGTCATGTAACAAAAATCCTATTAAGAATAGCCATGATGAGAAAAAGGAACAAAATCGAAAGAGCAGAGAAAGCAAGTACATCCTAAGAACTATCATAGAGAGATCAGTAGAACTTAATAAGGATTTATGTTCATGCTTCGTTGATTATATCAAGCCTTTGATCAAGTAACACACTAAGAATTAACCAATCAACTTGAAAGGCTCAATCATCATCATCAGGTGCCTTGCCGCAGGGCGTTGGCGATTATGGACTTCCATCTGTCTCTATCACTGGTTGCCCCAAGCATCTCTTCCATCCTCCATGTCACCAGCGACTCTGCAAGTCCGTCCAGTATCTTCTCCCTGGGTCTACCCAGTGCTATCTTTCCTTCGAGCTTTCCTGTTGTGACCAGGTGCTCCAATTCCCCTTTCCTCATAAAATGGCCTATAAATGTTGCCTGTCTTTTCCTAATCTTCCTTATGAATGATCTACATGTGTCTGCCTCCTTCAAGACTGTCTCATTTGTTTTCTTTGCTGTCCATGGAACTCTCAACATTCTTCTTAGAAACCACATCTTGGCTCAATATTGATGGAAAAGATGTAAGAAATAATCAGAAATATATACTGGGAACAAACAGCTGCAATGAGAATAGAAAACGATATCAGCTCTTTCCAAAATATCAAAAGAGGAGTCAGGTAGAGTTATATTCTGTCACCAGATTTGTTTTCACTTTACAGTGAAACCATCATGAGAAACCTAGAAGAATGCCCTAGGAGAAAAGGTTGGTAAAAGAATGATAAACAACGTTCGTTACGTAGATAACACCATGCTAATTGCAGGAAATGAAAGTGACCTACAAAATCTTGTGAACATAATAGAAATAGAAAGCAAAAATAAAGGGCTGGAGCTACACAGCAAGAAGACTGAAGTCATGGTAGTCAGTAAAAAAGAACAGAAAAAAAGAAAAGAAATCCTCTCATGCAAAATAACAGCAAATGACACAACTTTGAGACAGGTTGATAGGTTTAAATATGTGCGAACGGTCATCTCACTAGACGGTAGATGCACATCAGAAATAGCCGGCAGAATCAGCCAGCCCAAAACAACATTCAAGAAGATAAAAAGCGTTCTTCAATAAACGTCAGGAAGAGAGTTCTTGAATGTTATATAGAACCAATACTGTTGTACTGTTGTGAAGCGTGGACAGTCAACACACAAAGTCAGAACAAAATTGAGGCAACTGAAATGTCGTTTCTAAGAAGAATGTTATGAGTTCCATGGACAGCAAAGAAAACAAACGAGACAGTCTTGAAGGAGATCAATAATAAAGAAGAGGAGGAAAAGACAAGCAACCTTTAGAGGACATATTATGAGGAATATTTATTTTAGGACTAGGGGAAGTGAGATGGAATGGGGCAGGCATGATAACATTAGGAGAATATACAGTGATATACTCTGGTGGTAATTCACATGAAAGAGGAGTAGGCATCATAATGGACAAAGACAAATCAAAAGCAGTTAAGGGATACTGGGCAGTGTCCGACAGAGTTCTACTGGTCAAATTCGGAGGCAAACCATTTGATATCAACATCATACAGGTGTATGCACCAACATCCGCAAGTACTCAGGAAGACATCGACAACTTCTACGAAGTTTTAGAGATGGCCAAGGTCCAATGTAAATTACAAGAAGTTACAGTCATAATGGGCGATTTTAATGATAAAGTGGGACAGGATAGGGTGGAGGATATAGTTGGACCTCATGGCCTTGGTACACAAAATGAAAGGGGGGGGGGGGGAACTTGTAGAATTGGCACAGATGAATGAGTTCATAGTAAGAAACACCTGGTTTGAGCAGCCTAATAGAAGAAAATGGACTTGGATGAGTCCAGGAGATAATACCAAAAATCAAATTGACTACATCCTGATCAACAAAAGATTTAGAAATTCTTTACTGTCAGCAAAAACACTACCAGGCGCAGACTGCAACAATGACCACAGTCCTGTAGTGGGAAGGTTTAGGCTGAAATTAAGGAAAAGGAAACAGACCAAAAGCAACATCAAACTAAACCTTGGACTCTTAAAGACATGAAATGATACGTCAAAAATGTAATGTACATGTTCAAAACAAATTCAGTGCTCTGGAAGACGTTGGTGACAGTGAGGAACAATGGACAAAGTTGAGATGTTCTATAAACGAAGCTTGTGAAGAAATCCCTAAGGCAGATAGAAAAGCAAAAAAGAGTTGGATGGCTTATGAAATTTTGGGCCTGATGGAGGAAAGGAGGAAAGCAAAGAGAAACGAGGAGATATAAATAATAATAATTACAATATTTATATAGCGCAAAATCTTGATAAAATCAAATCTAAGCGCTGAAGCAGACACACACGCAAGCACGCACGCACGCACGCACACACACGCACACACACACACACACACACACACACACACACACACACACACACACACACACACACACACACACACTCACACACACGCATGGCTATAAATGGGGAGAAAGAATAAAAGCAATAAAAGCAAGAATAAAACCAATTGGAAAATTATAGAGAGCATAGCATATACAATTATACATATATTATAACCATGTGATTCCCCTCCGAGCGGAGACGGGCTGCAGAGGGGGGGGGGGGGGGGTTGAGTGAGGTTAGGATTTTATGCGGAGGAGAAAAGGTGAGTTTTGAGAGCGGACTTGAAGGAGACAAAAGTAGGTTGCTGACCGACTGAGAGAGGAAGTTTGTTCCAGGAGAGTGGACCAGAAACAGAGAAGGCTCGTGGACCATAGGTATTGAGCTTAGTGCGTGGAAAGCGAAAAGTCAGAGGATCGGAGGCAGAGCGGAGGGTACGTGAGGGAACATAGATCTCAAGTAGGCTTGACAGTTAATCGGGGGCTGCGTTATTGAGGCTTTTGTAGCACATGGTGTCTAGTTTGTACTGTATGCGCTTTGATACAGGGAGCCAGTGAAGTTGTGCCAGGAGAGGAGATATGTGGTCAGCTTTTTTCTTTTTGAGTACAAGGCGTACAGCATTGTTTTGAATGCGCTGTAGGATGTGAATGGTGGAGGCAGGAAGACCAGACAGGAGTGAATTGCAATAGTCAATGCGAGACAATATGAAGGAGAGAACGAGTTTTGCAGTTGTTTCGAAGGAGAGATACTTCCTGATCAGCCTTATACGATGGAGATGATAGTAGCAAGATCTGGCAGTTTGAGAAACAAAGTTGTTCATGGAGAGGGTAGAGTCAATGCAGACACCAAGGTTTTTAGCTGAATCAGAAATTGGGACTGATGTGTTACATAATGGGAGAGAAAGAGGAGGCAGCTGAGAAAGTTTCTGATGGGTACCAATGAGGATAGCTTCTGTCTTGTCGTCATTAAGCTGAAGTTTGTTGAACGTCATCCAGTTCTTAATGTCTGAGTAACACTCAGTGGTGCGAGTCAACAGGCGCTGTATATTATCAGGTGAGTCACTGTCTTGAAGTTGGCTGTCATCAGCATAGAAGTGGTGTTTTATAGAATGGGAGTTGATGATGGTGGACAGGGGGGAGGTGTAAAGAGTGAAAAGAACAGGGCCAAGGACAAATCCTTGTGGAACACCACAGGTCAGGTATGCAGGTTGAGAGTAAGTGCCATTGATGAGAACGGTTTGTTTTCTGTTTGATAGGGATGAAGTGAACCAAGACAGAGCAATGTCAGAGATGCCAAAAGTATGATGAAGTCTAGAAAGGAGAATACCATGATCAATGGTATCAAAGGCTGCAGACAGATCAAGGAGTGTGAGGAGAGAGACTTTGCCAGTATCAGTTGCAAGGAGGAGATTGTTGAGAATGTGTAGTAGGGCAGTTTCAGTGCTATGGCACTGGCGGTAGGCTGACTGGAAAGGATTGAGGAGATTGTTGGCAGACAGATGAGAGTTCAGCTGGTTGAGGACGACTTTTTCAAGGAGTTTTGACAAGAAAGAGAGATTAGAGATAGGCCGGTAATTTTTCAGTTCATTTGGGTCTAAATTGTGTTTCTTGAGGAGAGGATGAACAATAGCAGACTTGAAAGAATCTGGGACAGTTCCAGTTTGAAGAGAAGTGTTGATGATGTCAGTGATGAATGGGAGGAGAGTAGGGAGACAGTCGGCATAGAGAGAACCTGGAAGAGGATCCAGTTCGCAGGTTTTGAACGACATGGATCTGATTGTGTTGAGAATTTCTTCTTGTGAGACTGGGATAAAAGTAGTAAGAGGTGTGCCAGAGAAGGAAGGGTCAATATACAGGAAGATAAACAAAGAAATCAGGCATAGGTGCAATGAAGCTAAGGAAGCTTGGCTGAACACAAAATGTAAAGAGACAGAAGAACGACACAGAATGGTTCCTCGGGATATGTACAAACGAATTGAAGAAATTGTCCACAGGAAATACACATGCATATCAACTGGTCGCTCAAAATTGAAAGATGGCACGCTTATCATGGAAAAAGACAAAATACTGGACAGATGGGGAGAGTACATTAAAGACCTTTTTGAGGATGACAGAAACGAAGAATACATTATAAAAAAGAACTTTGAATGACCACCCATAATGAAAGATGAAGTTAGAGCAGCACTGAAAAAGATGAAACCAGGAAAAGCCCCAGGACTAGACAACATTACTACAGACATGATTGAAGCCCTGGAGGAATTTGGCATAGAAAAAATAACAGTCGTCCTAAATGAAATTTATAGCACTGGAAAAATCCCCAAAGACATGTCAAAATCAATTTTCATTGCACTTCCAAAGAAGACAGGGGCTATAGAATGCGAACTCCATCGTACAATCAGTTTGATGAGTCATGTAACAAAAATCCTGTTAAGAATAATCATGATGAGGACAAGGAATAGAATCAAAAGAGAAATAGCAGAAGAACAGTGTAGATTTGTGGAGGGAGAGGAACTATTAATGCCATATACATCCGAAGAACTATCATAGAGAGGTCAATTGAGATGAATAAGGATTTGTATTTATGCTTTGTTGATTATACCAAGGCTTTCGATCGGCTATGACATGAAGAATTGATCAACCAACTGGAGAGACTCTATGTTGATGGAAAAGATCTACGAATAATCAGGAATATGTACTGGGAACAAACAGCTGCAATGAGAATAGAAAACTATATAAGCTCTTTCCAAAACATCAAAAGAGGAGTCAGACAGGGTTGTGTTTTGTCACCAGATCTGTTTTCACTATATAGCGAAAACATCATGAGAAACCTAGAAGAAGACCCTGCATTAAAGGTTGGAGGGAAAATGATAAACAACATTCGGCACGCAGATGACACCATGCTAATTGCAGAAAATGAAAGTGACCTACAAAACCTTGTGAATATACTAGAAATAGAAAGCAAAGGCAAGGGGTTGGAACTAAACAGCAGGAAGACTGAAGTCATGATGATCAGTAAAAAACATGAAATACCCTCCTGCAAAATAACAGCAAATGGCACAACCTTGACACAGATTAATAAGTTCAAATACCTGGGAACGGTCATTTCATCAGACGGCAGATGCACATCGGAAATAGCTGGCAGAATAGGCCAAGCCAAAACAGCATTCAAGAAGATGACAAGCATTCTTACCAACAAATGCCTATCAATTAACATCAGAAAGAGAGTCTTTGAATAATATATAGAACCAATACTGTTGTACGGATGCGAGGCATGGACAGTCAGCAAGCAAAGCCAGAGCAGGATCGAGGCAGACGATATGTGGTTTCTCAGAAGAGTGTTGAGAGTTCCATGGACAGCAAAGAAAACAAACGAGACAGTCTTGATGGAGGCAGACACAAGTAGATCACTCATAAGGAAGATTAGGAAAAGACAAGCAATATTTATAGGCCATTTTATGAGGAAAGGGGATTTGGAGCACCTGGTCACAACAGGGAAGCTGGAGGGAAAGAGAGCACCAGGTAGACCCAGGGAGAGAATGCTGGACGGACTTGCAGAGTGGCTGGGGATGAGGAGGATGGGGGAGATGCTGGGGGCAACGAGAGATAGAGATGGTTGGAAGTCCATGATCGACAACGCCATGCAGCAGGGCACCTGATGATGATGATGATGATTATGAGGAAAGGGGAATTAGAACACCTGGTCCCAACAGCAAATCTGGAGGGAAAAGAGAACACCAGGTAGACCAGGGAGAAAATATTGGATGGACGTGCAGGGTGGCTGAAGACAGAGAGGGGGGAGATGTACTTGCAGCGACAGGGGATAGATTCGTGTGTAGGGCCATGGTCGCCAACGTCATGCGACAGGGCACATCATGATGATGATTGTTTTGTCACATATGAATACAACAGGTGATGACAAATGTTCATTTTGTGGAAGAGAGGAGGACAGCATTGAACATATATTTTGGAACTGTTTACATGTTAAACAATTCTGGAAACATTTACAACAGACAGCGAACAATAGATGTGCAAATATATCGTCAATTACCTTAATCAATCATCCTTTTTGGACATGGTGCAAACTACAAGTCTGACAAAACCTTTGATTACTGATTACATGTTGTTACTTGCAAAATCTTTTATCTATGCATGTAAATTTAGCAAAAGTTAACCAATCTTTTTACAATTTCAAATTTTCTGAAAACAAGATATGAAATTGAAAAATACGTTGCTGCTATCAATTGTGAGCTTGGTAACTTTCCAATAAATTGGCATTTTTATGAAGACTTCATGGAAACTTGAAATGTTTAAAAAGAGAGAGAGATGGAAAATGAGTGTGTGTATAAATGCGTTTACCTTGGTGTGAGATCAGACAGGGGTCAAGATATACTCTGGTTGGAAAATATGGAAGGTTTCATATTTTTTGTAATGTAAGTTGTCAACGTGTATTGGTCATTGTACAGTTTGATATTGCTGGGGGTGATCAGGGGAAAATTCTGTAGAATGATTGTCTCTAATGCATATGATATAATTGTTATGTTTGTCTTCACGGATTGAAATAATGGAGTTTGCGTTTGTTTGTCAAAATGTTTGTATACATACATATGTGCAAAATGAATGAAAAGTGTTTTAAAAATATTTTGTTTGGTTGATTTACCCACTGACTGTTTGGCAGATGATCATTCGATTGCTGGAAGGATAAATTCTATTGGTTGAATCATTTACAAACTGATGATCGATTGACTTTTGGAGCTGTCGATAATCTGGACGATGACATAATGTGATCGCTATTTGATAAGTTAATTTGCAATGAAATGTATTAATCGACTGATCGAACGTCATGTGGTTGATTGGTCGATCATTTAATTGATCGAATGGATTATGTGGTTATTGGTTCTTCAGCTGATTGATTGGAGTGACTAATTATCAAATACTAATCAATAGAATAATACGCTGACTGATTATTAACACTAATTAATACGTTGATGGGCTGGAAATTGACTGGTTGGATAATGAAGTGACAGAGTGATGAATTTATCAGTTATTGACCCGAAACAGATGTACTGGCAATGGAAAGTTAGCATGCATTAGTGTGATTCTATTTGCAGATAAGTGCACGACTGTAGAAAAGCAGGTGTAGTTCTTTTATCATTGGCAACTGCGCAAAATGATTATACATATGCACGGAATCAGCAAAACCCCGATCCGATCCCATCCTCCAAACCTACCGATTGTATTGTGGCCCAAGGTTGATGTACTTTAAACTTTTTGAGTCTTGACTCTCTCTCTCTCTCTCTCTCTCTCTCTCTCTCTCTCTCTCTCTCTCTCTCTCTCTCTCTCTCTCTCTCTCTCTCTCTCCCTTGCGCAAGGATGACACGCAAATTCATGAAGCAATCTAAATTTTGCACAGAGGCTTGTTGGTAGAGCCGTGGACTCAAAATATGATATCTTGAGTTCAATCCAAGCTACAACATAAAAAACTGGCCTGTTCACTGCCTATCTTATTATTTCCAGTCTCAGGAATTCTATAAGATAATTGCTGGCATATTTTGGTGGAGCGAATATGGAGTTGTCCGAGCGCGATGAATCTCTCTTGAACGAACTCCAAACAAACTCTCTCTTCCATACATCGCCCCCAATGAAGCAAGAAATTCGTTGGGAGCGACGTATAAATGTCATGCTCATGTATTCGGGCAAACAAATTAACCGTTTGAATGCCAGTAGGGGTGACACAAGTGTGTGCCCTAAGCCTTACGTTCTTCTCAATCTTTACAAACCAATTATTTAACAGATTGGAGGACTAACGACAATATGGTATACAGCTGCTGTCAGGTACTATGGAGCTTTTTTTTCTTTCCTTTTTTTTTTCTTTTGCAGATGATGTAGGTCTGGTGTCGAAAAGGCCCCGTGGATTTCAAAAGCAGCTAATTGTCTTGCAGATTTGTTGTGATCACATGAAACTGATGCTATGGTAAAGAATGAAAAAAATTAAAGTAACGCCTGTCATGAATGGGCGCTTTTTAGGTTAACGTCACCAGTGGTTTTCCAATGGTTTTAGATCAGAATTAATTAATATGTACTGTTATTTGGGGTTTAATTCTACGACAGACTGCAAAGATTTTTTTGTATGATTTAGTCAATATGCCTATGCATGTACTACTCAATTAAAAATGTCCGTCATATGCACAGTTATTCCAGTACATTTTCCATGTCATAAACGGAAGGAAAAGGTTGTGAACATAAAAAGAATACTGAATTGTTACACTGATATGTAATAGTGATTTCTTATGATATCTTATTACACGTTTCAAAGATATGAAGGTAAACAGGCAGAGTACTAATTCTAGTTATACGTGGAATATGCTCAATGTAAATTTGTCAATAGGACACGATTTAAAGGTTCTCGACTGTGGCAATACAAGGCCAACAGAAATTATGTTTACAATCGAAGATGTCCTGGCCCCATCCCCCGTCCCACTTTTTGATCTGTCAGATCGGCGGAGTGTTGGGAGATGAGTGAGCAAACTGACTGGTTAAGGTACACACTAATTGTTTATTGCTGATTATTTTACTGAATGGATGGTCTATTCAATAGTAAAACTGACTGATCAAGTGACTGATCAAGTCAATGATTTACCTGTAGACTGTTTGATTGGGTGGTTGGTTGACTGGATGATTGTTTAGGAGATGTGAATCATTATATCAATGATGATTGGTGATGTATTTGGTGAATCAGTGACTGATTGTATCAATAATGATTGTGTGTTTAGCTGGCAAATCAGTGATGATTGTTTCACTGATAATTATTGATTATTCAGTAAATTTCTGCTGCAATTACTTCAGTGTGTGCAAATTCAGCTGCCCACCTTATTTACAAAGAGCCGAAATATCAATCACCTGATCTCTTGCAACAGTTTCATTGGCTCAAAATCGAGCATAGAATTCAGTACAAATTTGCCTATCTGTCTGTCAAAATTATCATACGTGAAGCACCTACCTATCTTCCTGAACTCTTTGAAACTTACCTGCCTGATCCCTTCGTTCTTCCTCTGGCAATTGCACATATCGAATTCCCCCTTTTAAGCGAAAAAGAAACACGGTTCAAGGGCATTCTCTCATTCTGCTACAACATTTTGGAACTCACTCCTCTTCAATCTACGTCATGCTCCTTCTATCCGACTTCTCTTAATAAGAGACTTGTTATACTCCACCTGAAATATTGAATAGCTGATTGTCACGTGTACTTTTTCCTCGTATATGAATGTACTTGTGTTCTGTAGTTAACGGAAACCACCGTCACTAACGGGAACAAAACGTTTCACTGCGCAAATCTGACGTGAGATAAATTAGCAATTATTTAGAAGTTAGTGTGACATCTTTTTCTATATCAAAATTGACGTAACAGAGACAAAACTGGCCTAAATAGCTGAAAGTTTATAAAATAAAAGCTAAGTCCAAACTTCCAACACAAAATGAGTGTTACTTAATTTCATCGGGAGGCAAGACCACTGCATTCCGGGCACCGCGAGGTAGTAAGCTCGCCCCTATAAGGGATCCTGAAATGTACGGTACACAACGTACCGCGCGTTTCCGTTTGTTACCGTTTTGCGACGGGAACCCGTTAACGACACAACAAAGTACGTGATTGTTCGTTATTTGCTCTTTGTCCGTGTGAGTGTATAATATGAGTGGTGTGCACATGCGTGCTTGTATAGGTGTGTGGATGGTGTGTGTGGATGGTGTGTGTGTGTGTGTGTGTGTGTGTGTGTGTGTGTGTGTGTGTGTGTGTGTGTGTGTGTGTGTGTGTGTGTGTGTGTGTGTGTGTTCGACCTTGATACGCTAATCTGTAAAGCGCACAGCAGACTAGGTAATTAAGACAGAAATTGCCCTCTGTTATTATTATAATTATTACAATTACTTTATTATCATTATTATTATTATCATCATCATTGTTGTTGTTATCATCATCATTGTTGTTGTTGTTATCATCATCATCATTTTTGTTATCATCATCATCATCGTCATTATTATCATTAATCCTGGTATCAGTAATAACTGGTTATTTGGTAAGTTGGTTATTGATAGTAACATTTAGTGATTGTTTACTTGGTAAATTAGTGATTAATTGTATGAATAATTGGTTGTTTATTTGGTAAGTTGGTGATTCATTCATTAATCATTGGTTGTTTATGTGGTAAGTCGACGATTGCATGTGTCAGTGGTGATTGTTCAGTAAGTTTTGATTGATTGCATCAATGATGATTGGTTGCTTATCTGGCAAATCACATTGACCAAGTACTTAATTGATTTGTAGATTAACTGATCTGACTGATTGATTGTGTTGATTGATTACGTGGAAAATGCTGTCAGATTTTGGTGCAGCGTGTATGGGATTGTCCGAATGTAATGACTCCTTCAGCAGGTTACAATCTAACAAAGCTTGATTGATAGAAAGTTAACTGATTAAGTTTGTTGATTCTTTGACTGATCGACTGCGTACGCTGATTAAGTGATTACGTATTTGACTATTTCAACCGCCTATTCAGGGGACTGGTGGTCAGTATTATCAAAGGGTTTAGGTGATATGATATCAAGACTTAATTAGCGCGTTGAATATATTGTTAATTGACTTGTAACTGTTGATTTGAAAAGTACAAGGCTTATTGTCCTAAACTTATAATTATATAAGACTGATTGCCTTGGAAATTGATGCTGGAGTTAAAGTAGAAAATATAAGTGTGTCAATATTCGATACCACATCTTTGATATCTTCGGTTTCTCCTCATTGTCGATTATGTAAATCGGCTGTAAACTTTAGTACATGAAATTAACAAAATCCTGTAATGCCATCGCAATCAGTCCCCTTGCACGTACTGTGGCATAAGACCGATGTAAAGTAAACCTTCTACTCTTCTCTCTCTCTCCCCTCTCTCTCTCTCCTCTCTCTCTCTCTCTCTCACTATTACTCCTCTTCCTCCTGTTTCTGATCCTCCTCCTCTTTTGTCTTCTTTCTTTTTCTTCTTCGTCTTTTGTTTCTTCGTTTTCGTCATTTTATCAGTTTTTCTAACGGTTCAATCATTTGCCTATTTCTAGTTTGTTTGTTTGTTTGTTTGTTTGTTTGTTTGTTTGTTTGTTTGTTTGTTTCATTTGCCTCTGAGATCACTTGGTCAGATCTTCAGTAGTCATGAGACGTTTCTTTCACATGCTATAAAGGGTCAGTGTAAGACCGTGGGAGTTGTCAGGATGTCCAGCCTGGCCCTCTACTGACAGTCTGCATGATGACGGTAGCACTTTCCATCACTGTAATCATTAACAACGACAGTCACCAAACAGACGTACGCATAAACAGTAATAAGCAAATATGTAAACAAGTACTCAGATCAAACTTTTACTTACTTGTTTGAAAGCAGGCAACCAAAAGAGTGACCAGAAACACTGCCATCCTGCAGAGAATCACGGCAAATGTACAATCGGCTTCAAGCAGATCTTGTTCTTTGTCCGTTCTCCGACTGTAGTCTCATCAGGCACTGGTGGATGAAGCTGTCTCTATAAACCCGTATTTGTAATTATTTCTTCCATTGTACACGCAACGGTTTTATCTGTCCATTTCATGGAAATTCCTTGTGACTGGATATCCCAATGTTTGCAAATGCTCGATAACTGACAGATGTGACACGAACGTATATTATGTATAACCAGTGGTCTATCACCATCACTTATTTTTGACATACACTCTGAGTTTTCTTCACACCATTGCATTAAACCACTGGAAACAATGCCATTGCGGTACTTGTAAACAATACATTGATACTTTCTGTTTTTCACACTGAGTTATATAGCTTTCTGTGCCAGTTCAGTTTGTTTAAATCGATGTCAGTTTCACACATGTGCCCTTGAGACTGAAAAGTGACCAGACTGTTATTGAATCATAAGATTATCTCATTGCAGTTTGTCATTTACAAGTGATCAAACTGCATTTCTTTTGTAATGGTCTAAAAACAACAACAAAAAAGAGTGTTTCACAAATCTATTTTGCAAGCATACAGAATTTTTTGCATCCATACAATGTAAAATTCAGTTCTTTTACGCATGATTACAATAGAAATCAACCGCGTTATGTTGCTGGATCTACATGTAAGTACCGATTCATCCAGTGTATACAGTTACACAGTTCGCTCAAAATGCAGTGTAGACGGGGAATTGTTTTGTGGATATCATATTCACACTGACCAGTTTCTTTGTCCTTCGTGCCCTTTGTTCATGTAATGTAGTTCGTTCACCTGGACGTGCAGCTGTCCTGAAAATTGAATCAATAATCTTCTGTCATCAGACTGTAAAGACTTCGGTATTAAGATGAGAAATAAAAGCACGAAAGATAAGCAGTCTGAATACGATGTGAAGAAACTGTCGATACCATGTCATGATATTTTACACAAAAGGAAGTCGTATTCATCATAAAGCCAATTTTTAATTGAACGATTGAACGAGAAGATATGCACTTAAACTAAAGACTGGGAAACACCTTTTGAAGTGATACTTGAAAAAGAGAAAAAAGGAATAAAATCAAGGTGAGTCCAGATAAAAGGTGGCTACATAATCTTTTATAAACAGTAGTTTGAAATCCAACAGAACTGTTGTCAGTGAGAATGTTTGCAATGTTTGTGGTAACCAAATAGATTCACTGTGCTCTAACATGTCGCAGGTCTATTATTTTATTCGCACAGTTTTTGATGAAATTAGAAACTGGTGTAAAACGGAAATGCGAACATTGTATTAGTTGTCTTGTACTGTCGGGTCAGTTTTATTTAGTACAAGCTGAGAGAAAATCATCAAATCAATGGCCATTTAATGCTATGTGCAAAATACTGCTGCATAAATGAAGACTCTATCAAACATAGACATGTTCTGAAAAATCTAAATATGCACATCGTACATACAGAATACAAAAAGATTTTTTATTTAGAAATGGGAGAATGCAAATTTGTGCGGATAGGATTTTTATATTCAAGATTACTTTTCACACACTATTTAAATGTCACACAATTTTTATTCATGCGATACAATTTTTAAAGATTTTCTTCTGCACTGTCAGAAAGTGATACTGTTTGCATTTTTAAACTGTAATTTGTTCGCTCTACAGTACAACCAATTTTGGAAATACAATACCAACAACAATATTCATCATTTATACAAACAAAAGTGAATGACTTTTCTATCAAGCCATGTAACGACAGAAACGTTGGTTTTATCAGCACTTGTTCCTGTACACCTGACTGTACAAGATCCATCATCATAGACAAATGTTTGATATATGACACTGTCTGTGTTTAATAGGCTGCTCTAAAGATCAAAGAAGACCTAAACAAAGTAAGTCAGACTGCTTGCAGTCTTATCTATACTTTTCCATCATTTTAACAGATATAACTAATTATGGAATGCTTAAAAATATCTTAAACAGAATAACTTCCAGGTTTTGATGGGATTACCAACTAAGTCTAAAAGCAATGTCTTCCATCCACTTTTTTAATTATCA
The DNA here is from genome assembly GCA_030674185.1 of Monoplex corrugatus. NCBI lineage: Eukaryota > Metazoa > Mollusca > Gastropoda > Littorinimorpha > Ranellidae > Monoplex > Monoplex corrugatus. The sequence continues at coordinate 76,560,831 of JAPXFY010000013.1, read as the reverse complement.
AAAAAAAAGACTTTTCCAAACAAAGTTACAATCAGACGAACAAAAAAAAATATCAATTATTATTCTTTAATTAATTTGATTTAATTTTAAAAAGATGATCTACAGAATCCAAACAACTGCAGAGATAACGTTTAGCAACTTCCTATAAGACAACACATTATCGAAAAATGAATAACTGGATTTTCAAAAACATCAATAACCATTTACGATCGCTTTACTCGGAAAAACGTGACTGATGATTGATGTCAGAAAAAAATACAGAGAAAGCATACTGCTTTGTTGTTTTCGAGAAAGTTTTGGATAGCGTGTGGAACAAAGCTCTCATCTTGAAATTGGAATCAAAGGTCACTGCACTGTTTCAAAGTCATTAAATCAATGTGCAAATATGCCATATTACTTACAAAGGCCATAGGCAGTCTGGAAACCTACACACCGTTACAAAAAGAAATGTTTAAAGGAAATACACTAAGTACAGATCATTCATTTTGTTAATGATTTACAAACTTACAGGGCAATGACTCACCGCATATAATAAATGATTCTGATACCATACAAATCATATATGGGCCTATATATATATATCTGTATATATATATGTATATGTGTGTGTGTGTGTTCGTGTTCGTTCCTTGATTTAACGTCTTTTCACTATAAGTGATATTAGACGGTGTGTGTGTGTGTGTGTGTGTGTGTGTGTGTGTGTGTGTGTGTGTGTGTGTGTGTGTGTGTGTGTGTGTGTGTGTGTGTGTGTGTGTGTGTGTGTGTGTGTGTGTGTGTGTGTGTGTGTGTGTGTGTGTGTGTGTGTGCGCGCGCGTGCTTGCTGAAGGCCTAATGATTGTTACAATAATAAACTAGACAAACTCCAGAACTGTTGCAAGGAATCATCATCATGTACCCTCCATATGAATCTATCTCTTGTCGTTGCAAATACATCTCACACCCTCTCTGTCTTCAGCCACTCTGTAAGTCCGTCCAGTATTTTCTCCCTGAGTCTACCTGAAGCTCTCTTTCCCTTCAGCTTTCCTTTTGTGACTAGGTGCTCTAATTTCTCTTGCATCATAAAATGTCCTATATATGCTGCTTGTCTTTTTCCTAACTTTCTTTGTTAATGTTCTTCGTGTGTCTGCCTCCTACAAGACTGTCTCGTTTGTTTTCTTTGACGTTCATGGAATTCTCAACATACTTCTCAGAAACCACATTTCAGTTGCCTCAATCTTGTTCTGACCGCGTGTTGACTGTCCACACCTCGCAACCGTACAACAGTATCGGTTGTATGTATCACTCAATAACTCTCTTCCCGATGTCAATTGATAGGCAATTGCTGGTAAGAACGCTTTTCATCTTCTTGAATGCTGTTTTGGCTTGGCCGATTCTGCTAGCTATTTCTGATGTGCATCTGCCGTCTGGTGAGATGACCGTTCCCACTTACTTAAACTTATCAACCTGTCTCAAAGTTGTGCCATTTGCTGTTATTTCGCATGAGGGGGGTTTGTGTTTTTAACTGATTACCATGACTTCAGTCTTCTAGCTATGTAGCTCCAGCCCTTTATTTTTGCTTTCTATTTCTGTTATATTCACAAGATTTTGTAAGTCCTTTGTATTTTCTGCAATTACAACGGTGTCATCTGCGCAACAAAGATTTTTTTATCATTTTTCCTTCAACCTTTAAACTAGGGCATTCTTCTAGGTTCCTCATGATGGTTTTGCTCTAAAGTGAAAACAAATCTGATGACAGAACACATTCCTGCCTAACCGCTTTTGATATTTTGGAAAGAGCTTGTGATGTTTTCTATTCTCATTGCTGCTGTTAGTTCCCAACATATATTTCTGATTATTCTTAGACCCTTTCCATCAACATCGAGTCTTTCTAGTTGGTTGATCAATTCTTCGTGTCAAAAGCCGATCAAAAGCCTTGGTATGATCCACAAAGCATAAGTATAAATCCTTATTCAACTCCAATGACCTCTCTGTGAGAGTTCTTGGGATGTGTATATGGTATCAATAGTTCCTTTCCCTTCGACACAATTCCACATTGTTCTTCTGTTATTTCTCTTTTGATCTTGTTCCTTATCCTCATCATGATTATCTTTAATAGGGTTTTTGTTATATGACTTATAAAGCTGATTGTACGATGGAATTCGCGTTCTATAGTCCCTGTTTTCTTTGGAAGTGCAATGAAAATTGATATTGATATACCTTTAAGGATTTATCCAGTGTCATAAATTTCACTTACTATGACTGTTATTTTTTCAATACCAAATTCAACTAGGGCCTCAATCATTTCTGTTGTAATATTGTCTTGTCCTGGGCCTTTTCCCGGTTTCATATTTTTCAATGCTGCTCTAACTTCATCTTTTATTATTGTGGCCCTTAAACTCGTTTCTGTCATCGTCGAAAAGGTCTTTAATGCACTCTTCCCATCTATCAAATATTTTGTCTTCTTTCATGATAATCGTCCCATGTTTAGATTTTAAGCAGTTGATGTGCACGTCTTTTTCCTGTGGCCAATTTCTCGAATGTTTCTGTACATAAACTGAGGATCTGTTTTGTGTCGGTCTTCTATTTCTTTGCACTTTATTTCCAGCCAACTTCTTTAGCTTCACTGCACCTATTACTGATTTCTTTCTGCAGCTTTTTGTATTCTCCAGCATTTCCTTTTGCCTCCCTCCGTTCTACCATCGAGCCTAAAATTTCTTTTGTCATCCAGTTCTTCTTTGCTTTTCTTTCAGCTCTAGGGATTTCTTCACAAGCTTCATTTATCGAGTTTCTCAACTTTGTCCATTGTTCTTCATTGTCACCAACGTCCTCCAGAGTACTGAATTTGTTTTGAACATGTATGTTAAATTTTTCACGAGTCGATTCATTTATATTTAAGAGTTCAAGGAACAAGAGCTGATATAACTAAGAAAAAAAGGCAGTAAGATTTTTAAACAGACCTCCAATTACTTTTCTTATTTACATATAGCTCTCATACCACACAAACAACAGACCACCATGAACATCTACCTGTTGTTTTCGTTAAACAGCAACTGTATATACGCCCAAGAACATATGGTAAAACAAGCAACCAAAAGATCCATGCAACATGACATGAAACATCAATATTACATGCTTTAATGAAATTACAATTATTTACCGTTTAGAACCTGATTTAATATATGTATTAAAAAGTCTGACTACAGGAAAGTATTATGCGGACTTCGCGTCAGTGCACATGACCTACGATAATAATAATAATTACAATATTTATATAGCGCAAAATCTTGATAAAATCAAATCTAAGCGCTGAAGCAGACACACACGCAAGCACGCACGCACGCACGCACGCACACGCACGCACACACACACACACACACACACACACACACACACACACACACACACACACACACACACACACACACACAACACATGGCTATAAATGGGGAGAAAGAATAAAAGCAATAAAAGCAAGAATAAAACCAATGGAAAATTATAGAGAGCATATCATATACAATTATATATTATAACCATGTGATTCCCTCCGAGCGGAGACAGGCTGCAGAGGGGGGGGGGGGGGGGGTTGAGTGAGGTTAGGATTTTATGCGGAGGAGAAAAGGTGAGTTTTGAGAGCGGACTTGAAGGAGACAAAAGTAGGTTGCTGACGGACTGAGAGAGGAAGTTTGTTCCAGGAGAGTGGACCAGAAACAGAGAAGGCTCGTGGACCATAGGTATTGAGCTTAGTGCGTGGAAAGCGAAAAGTCAGAGGATCGGAGGCAGAGCGGAGGGTACGTGAGGGAACATAGATCTCAAATAGGCTTGACAGGTAATCGGGGGCTGCGTTATTGAGGCTTTTGTAGCACATGGTGTCTAGTTTGTACTGTATGCGCTTTGATACAGGGAGCCAGTGAAGTTGTGCCAGGAGAGGAGATATGTGGTCAGCTTTTTTCTTTTTGAGTACAAGGCGTGCAGCATTGTTTTGAATGCGCTGTAGGATGTGAATGGTGGAGGCAGGAAGACCAGACAGGAGTGAATTGCAATAGTCAATGCGAGACATTATGAAGGAGAGAACGAGTTTTGCAGTTGTTTCGACAGAGAGATACTTCCTGATCAGCCTTATACGATGGAGATGATAGTAGCAGGATCTGGCAGTTTGAGAAACAAAGTTGTTCATGGAGAGGGTAGAGTCAATGCAGACACCAAGGTTTTTAGCTGAATCAGAAATTGGGACTGATGTGTTACATAATGGGAGAGAAAGAGGAGGCAGCTGAGAAAGTTTCTGACGGGTGCCAATGAGGATAGCTTCTGTTTTGTCGTCATTAAGCTGAAGTCTATTGTGTGTCATCCAGTTCTTAATGTCCGAGTAACACTCAGTGGTGCGAGTCAACAGGCGCTGTATATTATCAGGTGAGTCACTGTCTTGAAGTTGGGTGTCATCAGCATAGAAGTGGTGTTTTATAGAATGGGAGTTGATGATGGTGGACAGGGGGGAGGTGTAAAGAGTGAAAAGAACAGGGCCAAGGACAGATCCTTGTGGAACACCACAGGTCAGGTATGCAGGTTGAGAGTAAGTGCCATTGATGAGAACGGTTTGTTTTCTGTTGGATAGGTATGAAGTGAACCAAGACAGAGCAATGTCAGAGATGCCAAAAGTATGATGAAGTCTAGAAAGGAGAATACCATGATCAATGGTATCAAAGGCTGCAGACAGATCAAGGAGTGTGAGGAGAGAGACTTTGCCAGTATCAGTTGCAAGGAGGAGATTGTTGAGAATGTGTAGTAGGGCAGTTTCAGTGCTATGGCACTGGCGGTAGGCTGACTGGAAAGGATTGAGGAGATTGTTGGCAGACAGGTGAGAGTTCAGCTGGTTGAGGACGACTTTTTCAAGGAGTTTTGACAAGAAAGAGAGATTAGAGATAGGCCGGTAATTTTTCAGTTCATTTGGATCTAAATTGTGTTTCTTGAGGAGAGGGTGAACAATAGCAGACTTGAAAGAATCAGGGACAGTTCCAGTTTGAAGAGAAGTGTTGATGATGTCAGTGATGAATGGGAGGAGAGTAGGGAGACAGTCGGCGTAGAGAGAACCTGGAAGAGGATCCAGCTCGCAGGTTTTGAACGACATGGATCTGATTGTGTTGAGAATTTCTTCTTGTGAGACTGGGTTAAAAGTAGTAAGAGGTGTGCCAGAGAAGGAAGGGTCAGGTGGGCATGGTTGACAAGGTGTCCTGTCAAACCTGTCACGAAGAGTTTGTATTTTGGTGGTGAAATAGTTGGAGAATACAGATGGGAGTTCTTCATTTGTATGTTTTGTTGGGAGAGGTAAATCTTTTCGTGTGCCAAGGAGATGATTCATGGTTGTAAAGAGTTCTTTTGAAGAAGAGGCATTCAGGATTTTGGTTTGGAAATAACTTGTTTTTGCTGATGCAATGAGGGTGGATACTTTTGTTTTAGAGGCTTGGAAAAGTTGCCTGTGTACAGTGAGTTTGGATTTGCGCCAGCGGCGCTCTGCTCTGCGGCGGGCACGTTTTGCACAGGCGATCTCATGAGTGAGCCAGGGGGTAGGGGGGCGGTCAGGTAAAGGACGGATTGTGGCTGGAGCATGAGTGTCCAGAAGATGGTGGAGAGTAGTATAGAATTCATCGGCAAGGTTATGTGACTTTTCAGAAAGGAGACGGGAGGCATCAGATGAAAATGTGGAGAGGTCGATAGATTTGAGATTGCGTCGAGTCACTGTGCGCATGGTACGGGAAGGAGGAGAAATGTCGAGAGAACAGAGAATTGCAGAGTGGTCAGATGGAAGGGCTGAAGTTAGACGGGTAGAAAGAACTAAGCAGTTGTCAGTAGCGGAATTGTGGTGATCACGAGAAATGATCCAGTCAAGAATGTGACCTTTTTGATGGGTTGGTTCAGAAATGTGTTGAGTCATATTGTGATTGGACAGAGAGTTGATGATATGTCTTGTGTCATAACGGTGAGTGTTGTCATAGTGGACATTGATGTCACCGAGAATGATGAGATTTCCAGGTAAGAGACAGTAGTAATCAAGAAGTTGATCAAAGTCAGAGAGAAACATGGATGTGGTGAGCTTGTTGGCAGAGCTAGGTGGAGGTCGATAGACACAGGAGAAGGTGATGGGGTGAGGGGTGGATTGGAAGGATACTTCAACGTGCTCGAAAGAAGGATGGGAGAAAGGCAGAGACTGCGAGAAAGACAGGCGGGAATGGAGTGAGTCGTTGTAGAGGATGGCGATACCACCACCTCGGGATGAGCGATGGAAAGAAGCAAGCCTGTAACCACTCGGAGTGAGACTCACATGTATAGGTTCATGACCAAGTTGACAGGATCCAGTACACAAACAATCCAAAAGAATATGAACTTCACTTCCTGGATAATTGTATTAGATACAGTGTTAGGGGACTGAAACTGATGCAACAGAATCGGGGAAAACATAAACAATCAACAATCAACTACTCTAAATTCATCATGTCAAATCTAAGTGACTGACTTAAGGAAGATGATTTAGAAATACGTGCTGCAGAATTTCAATGATTGCGTACGTTTGGAAAGCTGCATGTATCTTATTTATTCGTACATTTACTGGTGTGTTTCCTTTGTTGATGATGATAATAACTTGAAGTGTGATATCACTGACTGTTAAAGTCATTAGTTTTTACGTCAACTTATTGCAATCTATGTGTCCTATTTGGGCTTATTGTTTGGGCAAATAAATGCGTTCTGAGTTATAAATTTTTTTGTTGCCATAAGACTGCGCACAAACCCTGTGCACTGACGCGGTCTTGATATTCTACTTACATAATTATAAAACCGTTTTGTGCCAGTGATTCAGTATTAGTATAAAAGTGATCAACTCCACCATTGCCTATTCTAAACCTGTGATCAGAAAGAAGAAAGGCTGAGTGAGGGGCTTGCGACGTCTCCCCATAATAAAAGCCCAAAAATGTCAACAAACATATCAACGGACATTTCAGTCCCAGGAAAGGATGCATCTCTAGCAGGAGGTTCTTTGATGCTGGGTAGTTAAAGCCAGACTTTGGAAGCCACCAGACCAATACCCATCATCTCCATCAGGCCCACCATTATCATCAGAACATGGAACGTGCACACCATGTCGACACTGGTAAGACTGCGTAAGTGGCCACTGAAATGAGGAAATACAACATTGCCATCCTCACAATCATTGTAAGATGGACTATTTTGGTCAGAGAAGAGTTGCTGCTGTTTTCAGTGCATGAGAATGACGATGTGCCGCCCACCAAGGGAGTCACTTTGATGTTATCAGACACAACTCAAAGCATTTATTTGATGGGAGGCACATGGCCCATGGATCGTCACAACCTCCTTTCATACTTAGCAGGAAAATATCAAAGTGGACGTCAGCCAGTGCTATGCCCCGATGAATGACAGTGACAAAAGGAGAAGGATCGCTTCTACACTGATTGCTGATCATTTAAAGGACCGTCCAAGACGAAACATTATTGTTATCAGGGGACTTCAACGCTAAGGTCAGCAGCAACAACAATGGTAATGAGGAAGTCGTGGGACAGTAAGGGACAAGGCGAAATGAACAATAAATGGGAATGATCCGCTGACCTATGTACCACAGACAACTTGGTCATTTGGAAGAAGTTTCTTTCATCGCAGGATACAAAAGATGAGTATACTTGAGTATTACCAGATATGCCGATAGAGACCCAGACTGACTATATGTGCACGGGGGTAAATTTCAGGTCTCTTCAAGATGAACGTGTCAGACGAGGAGCAGACATGGCTTCAGACTTTCATCTCCTTGTTGTCCAGTTGAAATTCAAGTTGAAAAGAAACTGGACAGGAGGGACCAACCAACTCCAAGTTACAATACCACCTCCTCAAAGACACAATCAAGCTAGAAGAGTTCACGATCTCAGTCACAATCATGCTAGAAGAATTCACGATCTCAAGTCTTCAGCAAGTTTCAGGTCTTACTAGAACTAGTAGACAATAGATCCTAGGCGCAAACTGGCAAAAAGTTAAAGAGGCAGTATCATCAACCAGTCATGAATGTTGGGCCCTACCAAACTCAATGAGAAGAAATGGATCTCGACAAAAACTTTTAGGGTGATAGAGAAGAGGAAACTGAAGAAGGCGGCAGTCAATAACAGTCGCACATAAAATGAAAAAGCCAAGACACAGGACATGTATTCCAAAGTGAACGGGAGCGTCAAGTGAATCAGCAAGAAAGATAAGCACAAACTATATGAAGACGCTGGCATTAGAAACAGAGGAAGCAACTCACTATGGAAACACACGGAATCTATGTGCTGTCATTAAGGAGCTGTCACTGAAGTTCAACAAGCCAAAAAGACCCGTGAAAGACAAGGGAGGAAGGACAATACCAGAGGAAGAGCAGAGGAACCGATGCATGGAGCATTTTGAGGAACTGCTGAGCAGACCACCTCCAAAGAAATTATCGAATATCCAGCCGCTAACAGCGAACTATCAGTTGACTGCAATATGCTTACTAAGATTAATTTCAGCAAGCTGTCAAGGAACTAAGGAATGGCAAGTCTGCAGGACCAGACAGTATTCTGGCAAAAGCACTGAAAGCCGACATTGAGACCACTGTGGAGATGCTCTACCCACTCTTCAGCTAGATTTGGGAGGAGGAACATTTTTCAGATTAAGAACAGGGCTACCTCATCAAGCTCCCCAAAACGACGACCATAGATGCTGTTCCAATTACAGAAGGATAACGTTTCTGTCCATCCCAGACAAGGTGTTCTACAGAATCCCCATGAACAGGATGGAGGACGCTGTTGATCCACAGCTGCAAGATCAGCAGGTTGGTTTTCGCGAGGATAGATCCTGAACTGACCAGATACTGCTCACCATCTTGGAACAGTCACCAGAATGTAACTCGCTTCTCTACGTTGGCCACACGCTACACAAGTCTGTATCCAGCACCACAAGGCATGCCCTCTCCTGGAACTTGTAGAGGAAAAAGGAAATGAGGTTGTTCAAGAAACACTTGGCGCCGTGACCTCAAGACAGATATGAAGAGGACAGACCACATCTGGGGACAACTGGAGTGATGGGCTCAGAATTCTCATGGGTGGAGAGTGTTTCTTGGTGCCAATGTCTCTGGCAAGGCACCAGGCGTAGATGCGATTAGATGATAAAGATGACTTCAACAGTTCCATGTGTGCCTTGCCACGATATGTAATCCCAATTGGTCATAGAATACATATATATATTTAAAAAAAAAAAGGTTAAAGGTCCCATAGTCAATATGACCGTAGGGGCGGTGAACTGTTAAAGATTCACCGTGTCTAGGGCACGGCATTATGAAAGGCGGAGCCCATCCCTCTCCTTTCGCCGCCTTTTTTAAACCTCCCCCGACCGAAGTCAGGTACCCATTCACTGCTGGGTGGACAGAGGGAGTTTTCAGGCCGGAAAAATCGATATATATTTAACGCTCAGCAAATTAGAGCGAACCAATCAACTGTGAAAATTGGATGCTGTTCATGTTCATGACAATTGCTGGTGAAACGCCGAGGAGGTCAAGATCATTCGTCATAGAATAAGACGAAAATAAAGTCTTACGGCGTTCATGTCATGCAAGCGTGGAGAAACCGATCTGTAATAACTATTTGATTTTATATTTTTCAATGGTTTCTCTTATCGTTCGTGCAACTAAGTACTTTTTTTTCTATATTCAATTTTTCTTTTTGAGTCTTCCTTTAAAAAGAGGATACTGTTTAATATGACCTTAGTGAGGTTTTATATGTGTCTGTTTGTGTCTGTAACAAAAATGCGCTGGCAAGGTTTCACAGCTGTTTTTGAATGGATCTTTATTAAATTTGCTTCAAAGATGTAGACTGCTGAGGAGTCGCTAATGCTTAAAATTAGAAATCATGACGCTAAGCGCCAGGTCACACACACATAAAAAACGAAAAAGAGCTTAAAATCAGCGCTTTTAGAAGATTTTCTCAGAAGCATTTGACAATGATTAAGTTCTGTTTTCACTGTTGTCCTCGCTTTAGGTCAAGTTTTATTTAAACCGACGCTTCTTTAATGTCAAAGTGTCACTGACAAGTAAAAGATCTGGAATTTCTTAAATAGTTTTTATTAGAACAAAAACGGGGCAATTGTTACAATGGCTTGACATCTCGTTTCTGTTTTTGCTTCTGTTTGTTTGTTTGTTTGTTTGTTTGTTTGTTATTTGTTTGTTTAAAAAAAACCTGTTAAATAACTCATCATTTTACCATATCTTACAAGTGCATGAACTCAGTGATTGCGATAAACCGTTTGTCTGCCTGTTTGTTTGTTTGTAGCCTACTTTGTTTGTTTGTTTGTTTGTCTGTTGATAAGTTTTTGCACAAACTACTTACGTATTATGTAATTTTTGATTGTTTCTATATTTCTGAAAAAAATATTTTAAAAAAGTAGTATTTTAACCAACCTGTTGCTTTCGTTATTACTCCACAAGCGGCTAAAGACGGATACTGACTTCAGTTCAGTTCATATTGCTTATAGCCCAGCCGACTACTAGAGCCATATCAGGGCTAACACCACGTCAAACGGAGACCTAAGTCCCGACAGCAGACAATAGAAGAATCCTGACGGTTCACTCACACGCGCCAGCCGGTGACAGCCACTGCACATCGTACGTGCACTTTATAATGCCGTCGTCGCCAGCCAAGCGCTCCCTCGCCATTCGTGTCGCTTCGTAGAAGGCTCCACGTGCGCGTTTATCGCCAGTGGCGGTGGTCTTGTTTCATGCATTCGTGTTGCTTCAACACACGGCACGCGCGTCCACAAGGCCACCACTACACTCACTCAGCGGATGGCTCGTAAGTTTCTTGTGCTGCGCTGACATTTTGATTTTGGAGACAGGAAGTTAAAAATAAAGAAAAGGCAGGCTACCCAACCCAACTCTATGGTGAAATATTGACGACCCTTTCTGCACGCGTAGATCTAGAGTCAACGTTTGGGTCAGAAGTAACTTATCGGAGACAGCAAAAAATATTCTCGCCTTAAAAGTGTCAGTAATGGACGGGAAAGGTGCATGTCTGTGGGAAGGTGACATGTCCTGGATATACCATATATATACAGCTCGAGCAACGTTGACTAATTCACATTTTAAAGGATTTTTTTTTCGTACTGACTGCATAGAGGCTTGCGGGCAGTTAGATGTATATCTGTGTACCTGGCTGCCTGTCTATGAACAACATATGCTGCGACAAAATGCTCAATAAATTTAAAAGTATATCAGGACTGAAATTCACTGTCCAAGAATAAAAAGAAAGAAAGAAAGAACAAAAGGAAAAAAAAACGATGACCTTTGATTGAAAATGCCTAGGCTAGATTTTTTGGGCACATAAAAGATGAAATGGAACCCTAAAAAGTTTAAAATACTGAGACGCGTTTTCATTGTACAAATGTTCACTTTTCAGAAAAATCAATGTCTTAGTCTGCACAAACCGTTTGAGTGTGTCATCATCATCATCATGTGCCCTGCCGCATAGCGTTGGCGATCATGGCCCTCTATAACCAATCTTCCCCTTGTCGCTGCAAGTATATCTTCACCCTCTCTGTTCTCAGCTACCTTGCAAGTCCGTCCAGTATTTTCTCCCTGGGTCTACCTGGTGTTCTCTTTCCCTCCAGCTTTCCTGTTGTGACCAGGTGCTCTAATTTCCTGTCGTGACCAGGTGCTCTAATTCCCCATTTGAGTGTGTATTGATAACATAATAAAATCTAAAGCCTGAGAAATGCTTGTGGTGGGGGGTATGGGAAGCTGGAACCGAAGATGTTCTTTTGGGGAGGGAAGATGGTGGCCTGTTGTTTAGTAAGACTATCCACCCCCCATCCCCCACCCCACCCCATTCGATGGTTTGTATGTTTCTTTCTTTCTTTTTCTGTCTTTTCTTTCTTTCTTTTTTCTGTCTGTATTTCTTTTTTTATTTTTTGTTTTGTTTCTTTCTTTGCTTTCCTGGTTGGGATGGTGATGTTCTGCTCTGGTGTACAGGCATTGCATGGATGCTGTCTAGTTAGATCTGAAACATTCTCGGCTGTTTTTGCGGGATGACTATAGGCTTGAATTGGTGGGGATTCTGGAGAAGTGTATTTCGCTATCAATCTTTTGAATGGAAATTCATGGTGCAGTTTTGTGAGAAGACATGGAAACTGTGCAGAACATCAAGACTTCGCCAATACACGGATAATCTATTGTAGCATACTCATCATCATCATCTGCCATGCCGCATGGCGTTTGCGATCATGGCCCTCCACAGGACCATACTGTTCTTCTGCTATGTTGCTTTTGATTCTATTCCTTGTCCTCATTATGATTATTCTTAATAGGATTTTTGTTACATGACTCATCAAGCTGATTGTACGATGGAGTTCGCCCCTGTTTTCTTTGGAAGTGCAAGTCCTGCAAGTACATCTGCCACCTTCTCTGTTATCAGCCACCCTGCAAGTCCGTCCAATATTTTCTCCATGGGTCTACCCGGAGCTCTCCTTCCCTCCAGCTTTCCTGTTGTGACCAGGTGTTCTAATTCCCTTTCCTCATAATATGTCCCATAAATGTTGCTTGTCTTTCCCTAATCTTCTTTATTAATGATCTTCTTGTGTCTGCCTCCTTCAAGACTGTCTCGTTTGTGTTCTTTGCTATCCATGGACCTCTCAACATTCTTCTTAGAAACCATATTTCAGTTGCCTCAATTTTGTTCCGACTTTGCGTGTTGACTGTCCACGCCTCACAACCGTTCAACAGTACCGGTACTATATAACATTCAAGAACTCTCTACCTGACGTTTACTCATAGGCATTTGTTGGTAAGAAGGCTTTTCATCTTCTTGAATGTTGTTTTGGCTTGGCCGATTCTGCTGGCTATTTCTAGTGTGCATCTACCGTCTGGTGAGATGACCGTTCCCACATACTTAAACTTATCAGCCTGTGACATTTGCTGTTAATTTGCATGAGGGGATTTCTTGGTTTTTTTACGATTACCATGACTTCAGTCTTCTAGCTGTTTAGCTCCGGCCCTTTATTTTTGTTTTCTATTTCTATTATATTCACAAGGTTTTGCAGGTCCATTTCATTTTGTGCAACTAACATGGTAACGAATGTTGTTTATCATTCTTCCAGCAACCTTTATCCCGGGGCATTCTTCTAGGTTTCTCATGATGGTTTCGCTATAACGTGAAAACAAATCTGGTGACATAACACAACCCTGCCTGACCCCGCTTTAGATATTTCGCAAAGAGCTTACATCGTTTTCTATTCTCATTACTGTTGCTTGTTCCCAATATACATTTCTGATTATTCTTATATCTTTTCCATCAACATTGAGCTTTTCAAGTTGGTTGGTTAATTCTTTGTGTCTTACCTGATTAAAAACCTTGGTATAATCAACGAAGCATAAAAATAAATCCTTATTCAGCTCTACTGACCTCTCTATGATAGTTCTTCGGATGTATATGGCATCAATAGTTCCTTTCCCTTCGACCATACTGTTCTTCTGCTATGTTGCTTTTGATTCTATTCCTTGTCCTCATTATGATTATTCTTACTAGGATTTTTGTTACATGACTCATCAAGCTGATTGTACGATGGAGTTCGCCCCTGTTTTCTTTGGAAGTGCAATAAAAATTGATTTTGACATATCTTTAGGGATTTTACCGGTGTCATAAATTTCATTTAGGAGGACTGCTATTTTTTCAATACCGAAAATTTCTATGGCCTCTATCACTTTTGTTGTACTATTGTCAGGTCCTTGGGCTTTTCCTGGTTTCATCTTTTTCAATGCTGCTCTACTTTCATCTTTCATTATGGGTGGTCCTTCAATGTTCTTTCTTATAATGTGTTCTTCGTTTCTGTCGTCGCTAAAAAGGTCTTTAATGTACTTTCCCCATTTCTCTAGTATTTTGTCTTTTTCCTTTATAATCGTACCATCTTTCGATTTTAAGCATCCAGTTGATGTGCATGTCTTTTTCCTGCGGGCAATTTTTTCAATTTTTCTGTACATACTCTGAGGATCTGTTTTGTATTGATCTTTTATTTTCCAGCCAATGTTCCTTAGCTTATTGCACCTATTCCTGATTTCCCTCTTTGCCTTCCTCCGTTCTTCCATCAAGCCTATAATTTCTTTTGTCCTTCAGTTCTTTTTTGTTTTTCTTTCAACTCTAGGGATTTCTTCACAAGCTTGATTTATCGAGTATCTCAACTTTGTCTATCGTTCTTCACTGTCATCAACGTCTTCCGGAGCACTGAATTTGTTTTGAATGTGTACGTTAAACTTTTACGTATCGCTTCATCTGTCTTTAAGAGTTTAAGATTTAGTTTGATGTTGCTTTTGGTCTGCTTTCTTTTCCTTAATTTCAGCCTACGTCTTCCCATTACAGGATTGTGGTCACTGTTGCAGTCTGCACCTGGTAGTGTTTTTGTTATTAGTAAGGAATTTCTAAATCTTTTGCTTATCGGGATTTAATCAATTTGATTTTTCTTCTGTTAGACTGCTCAAACCAGGTGTTTTCTCTCACCTCTCATTTTGTGAGTCAAGGCCATGAGATCCAACTATGTCCTCCACCCTCTCTTGTCCCACTTTAGCATTAAAATCTCTCATTATTACAGTAATATCCTGTGATTAGCATTGATCCTTAGCCGTCTCTAATACTTCATAGAAGTTATATATTTCTTCTTGAGTACTTGCGGATGTTGGTTCATATACTTGGATGACGTTGACATCAAATGGCTTGCTCTCTAACTTAACTAGCAAAACTCGGTCTGACACAGCCAGGTATCCCTTGACTGATTTTGACTTGTCCTTTTCTATCATGATGCCTACTCCTCTTTCATGTGTTTCCACCAGAATACATTACTGTATATTTGCCTGATGTTATCATGCCTGCCCCCTTCCTTCTTCTCACTTGTCCTAGTCCCAAAACATTGATGTTAAGCTTTTCCATTTCTATCTTGACATTTTCCAATTTTCCCCTTTGCAGTTGCAATTTTGTTGTTTTCTTATTTTGATCGCAGTAACTTGCTGACAGTCAGGTGTCACCTGCGCGGCATGACGATTCCTACCTGACGAAGGTGCTCCACAGGAGCCCCTATTTACGTCGTTATCATTCTTTTTCATGTTTGGATTGGCCATGGTGAACTTGGGAATGTAGGCTACGATGGCGGTTTCCCGTTGCCTTCCATCGGTTTTTGTGCGGACTACCCGCTAGCCTTCGTCGTTCGCACGACAACCCACAAGGCAGTAGGGGTGATTTTCTGCCAGCGCTTACTCCCTTAGCCTTATTCTCTCCCGAGATAACCACTGGTGGCAATGGTGCTGTTGCCCATAGCTGGGGGTCTGGTTCGTGGCCACCAGGGCATGTCCACAAGCCGGTGGGCCTGCGTGCCGCACTTCTGGGGGCCAGACCTCCTCCGAGTCCCTCGAGTTTAGCCCGAGTCCGTGAGGTGCTCAGTTAGCACATGTCGCCACGAGGAGGCACAACGTAGGGCTTGCTGATGGAGAGGCTGTTTACTGACAGAGAGAGACTTACGCATTCTGCTCTCTTTTTCGCATAGCTGCAAGCAGCAGTGCTAGCCAGAAGTAACAAGCACTCAGACGCGTCATATCAGCCATTTGTAGCAGACTGATGTCCAGATAATCTATTGTACCAAACTGATACTCAGATAGTCTATTATAGCAGACTATACCCAGATAAGCTTTTGTAACACTGATACCCAGGTAATCTACTGTAGCAAACTGACACCCAATCAAATGATTTTAAGCTAAGTTGACAGCGTTTGTGATGTTCAAAGGAGCTTGATGACCGATACAGATTGAGAAGTTTGTGTCTTACAACAAAATCTAACTTCATTTCAATTACAGATGGTAACAAGGATAGACAATGATGTATAGAACTTGTAAATTCAGTAGAACCTCAAAACCTTGCCAACATGAAGTGTTTATGTGCAGTTTTATTGCATATACTGATTTTGTTTTTTGCACCATTTTTATTTCCATGACATGACATTTGTTGCGTGAGTACATATGGAATCTTTCTAAGCGGAGAGACGCTATCCGTGAAAACTGAAACCGATCTGTTGCCGATGGTGATTAGCACAGCCAGCACATCTACAAACTGGGACAGAACTGCTAAGATTTTTTATCAAAACAGCAATATAAAACTTCTTAGATGGGGGTAGGTGGTGTTATGGACACGGACCAGACCCTGATAATGGTTCATAATTATCTATTTCTCCATCTGTCTGATGATCATTTGTTAATAAGAACGCTTTTCATCTTTTTTTAAATGTCGTTTTAGCTTGGCTGATTCTGCTGGCTACTTCTAATGTGCATCTGCCGTCTTGATGCGGTGTTCTGCCATTTGCTGTTATTTTTGCATGAAGGATTTCTTTTATTTTACTAGTAAGATTACCAAGATTTCAATCTTCTTGCTGTTTAGCTCCAGCCCTGTATTTCTGCTTTCTATTTCTATTGTATACAAGATTTATAGGTCTTTCGCATTTTTTGTAATAATGAACGGTGTCATCTGCGTAACGAAGTTTGTTTAACACTTTTCCTTCAACCTTTATCCCAGGGCATTCTTGAAAGGTTCTCATGATGGTTTCACCGTAAAATGAAAAGAATCGTGGAAACAGAACACATCCCTGCCTAACCCCTCTTTTGATACTTTAGAAAAAATTTACACATTTTCTACACTCGTTGCTGCTGTTTGTTCCCAATACATATTCCTCATTATTCTTTGACCTTTTCCATCAACATTGAGCCTTTGTAGATGATTGATTAATTCTTCATGTCTTACCCGATCAAAAGCCTTGGTATAATCAACAAAACATAAATATAAATCCTCTTCAACTTCATTGATCTTTCTATGAGAGTTCTTAAGATGTCTATGGCATTAATAGTTCCTATCCCTTCAACAAATCCACATTGTACATTGCCCTCTGCCATTTCTCTTTTGATTCTGTTCCTTGTCTTCATCATACTTATTCTTAACAAAATCTTTGTCACATGACTCATCAAGGTGATTATACGGTGGAGTTCGCATTCTATAGCCTTCGATTTCTTTGGAAGTGCAATGAAAATTGACATGTCTTTAGCGTCATGTCCGGTGTCAGAAATTTCATTTAGGAGGACTGTCATTCTTTCAACACCAAATTCATCTAGACCCTGGATCATGTCTGTAGTAATATTGTCTGGTCCTGGGGCTTTTCCCGGCGTCATCTTTTTCATCTCTGCTTTAACCTCATCTTTCATTATTGGTGGTCCTTCAGCTGTCTTTCTTATGATGTGTTCTTTTCTGTCATCGTCAAAAAGATCATTTTTGTAGTCTCCCCATCTTTAGATCTTATGAAACCAGTTGGTGTGCGTGTCTTTTTCCTGTGGCCAATTTCTTCAGTGTTTCTGTGCATAAACTGAGAATTTGTTTAGTGTCGTCTTCTATTTATATGCACTCTGTTTCCAGCCATCTTCCTTAGCTTCATTCCACCTATTACCGATTTACTTATTTATCTTTTTGCATTCATCCTTTCCTTTTGCCCTCCTCCGTTCTTTCACCAATCCTAAACTTTCTTTGGCATCCAGTTTTTCTTTGCTTTATTTTTTTTTCAATTCTAGCGATTTCTTCAAAAGCTTCATTTATCGAGTTTCTCATCTTTGTTCATTGTTCCCCGCTGTCTTTAATAGCCCAAGATTTAGTTTGATGTTACTATTGGTTTGTTTTCTTCTCTTTAATTTCAGTCTAAATCTTCCCATTACAGGATTGTGGTCATTGTTGCAGTCTGCGCCTGGTAATGATTTTGCTATCAGAAAGAATTTCTAAATCTGTATATTTATCAGATGTAATCAGATAGATTTCTTGTGCTGTCTCCAGGACTCATCTGTGTCCTTCTGTTAGCTTGCTCAAACCAGGTCTTTCCTATTATGAATTCATTTACATGTGCTCAGTAACCACGTTTCTCTCCCCTTTCATTTTGTGTGCCAGGGCCATGTGGTCCAATTACGCCATGCAGCCTACTTTTTCCTGTCCCATTTAAAAATTAAACTCTCCCATTATTATTGCAATGTCCTGTGATTTGCACTGAGCCTTGGCTGTCTCTAATTCTTCATAGAAGTTGTCCATTTCGTCCTTAGTACCTGCGGATGTTGGTGCATATTATTGGATGATGTTGATGTTAAATTGCTTGCCATCCAATCTAAGCGATAAAATTCGGTCAGATCTAGCTCAGTACCCTTTGATAGACTTTGACTTGTCACTGTCCTTTCATTTGTGTCTCCGCCAGAATATATAACTTTATGCATGCCTGATGCTATCATGCCTGCCCCAAGTAAAATATTGATGTTAAGCCTTTGCATCTATATCTTGACATTGTCTTTTGTTGTTGTTGGTAGTGTTTGTTTTTTTCAGTAATGTTTTTACATTCCAAGCTGCAACTTTTATATTTTTGAAACTGATTGCACTACCTTGATGACGATAGGGTATCACCTGCGCAGCATGACATTCCCAACCGGACGAAGGTGCTCTTTATTTACGTCTTTGGT
This sequence comes from Monoplex corrugatus, assembly GCA_030674185.1. Taxonomy (NCBI): domain Eukaryota; kingdom Metazoa; phylum Mollusca; class Gastropoda; order Littorinimorpha; family Ranellidae; genus Monoplex; species Monoplex corrugatus. Next base: position 76,542,290 of record JAPXFY010000013.1, on the reverse strand, counting down.
TTTCCTTTCTTTCGGCTGGCCATGACTATCATAGGAATATACGTTGGTGGTTTCTCATTGCCGTCTATCGATTTTTGTACAGACTCTCCGCTAGCCTTTGTTGTTCCCACGACTACCCACAAGGGGGTGGTTTTCTGCCAGGGTTTACTCCCTTAGCCTTGGTCTCTCCCGAGAAAACCACAAGGCAGTGGTAATTTTCTGTCAGGGTCTCTTCCGAGACACCCCAAGGCAGTGGTGCAGTTTACCCATAGCTGGCGGTCTGCACATCATGTATGTGTATGTGCGTACAAGAAGCAGACAAACGAGACTGATAGGCCAACCATAAAGATTATCGAAGCTGTCATCAGTGCTGAAACAGCCAGCTGCTGTATGGCCTTCAAAAGGAGGCTAAAGAGGTGGATTTTCACCTACGACACACAACCGTAAGAGTTTCACAGTAGGCCCCTATAAGCGGCTATAGGTGAACGATCGCCCAGTGCGTACACCATGTCAGAACTATGGAGGAATTTTCCTCTTTTTGTACTGTGCACAAAAATGTAGGCAATGTAGGCCTATGTCAAAGGTTAACATAACAAAAAAGTTGGGCGCCAATTAAAAATAAATGCACAAAACTCCATGGAAAAAGCAGTAAACTACTTCCGTGTTGTTTTGCTAAGCAGTTTTTCTCCACAAAGTTTCGTGCACTTATTCATTGTTGTCTGTTGCATACACTTGACAAAGCCAGTTGGACAAAAATTTGCTACGGTTTTTTTTTTTTTTTTTTTTCCATATCAAATATTTTTTGTGTACTTTTGGTTCCTCTTTGCTTGAACGCTGGCCGTCACTTTGATTGAGATTTTGTTTCTTTTTTATCCTACTTAAACTGGCTGTTCTCAGAGGAAAGAAAATCATTTGGTGTGTGGTCAAGCCCTATAGGTATGTAGTTTTGTCAGCTATTTTGACAAATTCCCAGGTTGTCGTTGGGCCTGTGTCCTAGAATCTGGATGGGAGAAGTTGAATATGATGTTTGGTCGTGAAGCAGATCTGGACGAATGTCCAACACCTCGCAAAAGGTAAGAAGGGCCTGCATTGTTGTCTTGTCCTGAGTCCTGTTATATCTAGATATAGTCCGAGAATTTTTCTTAGTCTTTCCTCCTCTGTCACTTTGTGTATTTTTACTGTTTTCTTCTCTTCTCTTTTTTCTTTTCGAAGTCGTTCTTGTCTTTGTTGTTTCAGTCTTCACTTTCAGCTCGCCTTTCTTTTTCTCCTGAACATGTCCTCAAAATGAAATAAACGTTGCACTGTAACTCACATGTGTGGGTATGTGTGCGCGCGCGTGCGTGTGTGTGTGTGTGGTGTGTGTGGTGGTGGGGGTGTGGTGTGGTGTGGTGTGGTGTGGTGTGGTGTGGTATGGTGTGGTGTGGTGTATGTGTGTGTGAATATATGTGTGCATATGTCAGCAACCGCGGTAACCGACTACAGTCCGTATTTTACCGTTTCAAAACACTGAATACCGACTGTGATTTAACCTGTCCTTACACAAAACCAAAAAAAAAATCATTGTACAGGTTGCTTCATTGACCTTTTTTCTCCCGGCCTAGTCCCATGTTCCGCATAGTGACATGAATCACTCAACCAGTTTCCGGTAGTCTACCAGTTTGTTCCCCTCCTTCTCCCTTTCTATTAGCGGCGGATCAAAAGGCACTTGCTGCGTGACAAAAACCATAGCCTGGGACTGCTGCGCTGTTATAGGAAGGGCAATTAAAATTGATAGAACAAGCCTACCGGTACTGATTTTTTTTTTGTCTGTACCGGTTGCATTTTTGACATGTTATAATTGCCGTAGCTAGTACCGGCTGGGAAAAAATCTAGCATGATCGCTGTATGTAAAGTAGGCCTACTTTACATAACAAATACAAATGTCAATTTAATCATATTTATGGTTAGAAATTAAAGTTTTCCCATAACCCTAAGGTCACAGGAGAGTGAGGTGATAGATACCTTTGCTTTTCTGAGGGCTGGCATTATGAGGGCGGTGTCCATCACCGCACCCTTGTTGTTTTTCCTTCATAAACAGTGAAGAAAGTCAGATACTCATTCACAGGAGGGTAGACTGAAAGCTGGACAACCAACATCTAGCTCAAGCAAAATTCGCACCCATGCAATTAGATTAGAAGACGAGTGCTTTACTTCTGATGGACTGTGCCCACCAGACCTCCTTACTTCTCCATTAATGTATACATTTTGTAAACCTTCTCCTACCCTTCTCTAAACTGAACAGAGGGAGTCTATATATATACATGTGAGAATGAACACACATTTCTTGGCAGTTCATGGGTGGATCTGCGCCACACTACATCCCCACCCCATTTGGCAGCACACTTGAGCTTTTTTTTTTCCTTCACCCATACCAAAGTGGACAGAAATGGCTGGCAACATAGCCCAGCTGAAACCAGTCACATCCTAAAAAACGTATATTAAGTTATTATATACAAAATCATCCAGCTGACAAAATCTCATGTGAACTATTTAATCTAATCTAAACTAGTCACAACAAGTTAAGCACAGTTTACATGTACCCGCATATTTTCAACAAATATCAAAGCCATGACTTTCCAATTGGGAACAGATTTATTTCATAATCTTGTTCAAACGTACATTGAATTTCATTGTGATCGCACAAACGGTTTGGGATATACAGACAATTAAACAGAGGAGGGGTCGAAATCAAAGTTTGCCAAATCTGTCCAGTTCACCAAATCATTTCAATAATGGGTGTGACCACCCCGATTGGCGAGACATTCCATGCAGCGTCTCCTCATCGAGTAGACCAGTGTTCTGATGACCCTCTGTGGGATTCCCTGCCATTCCAGTTGCAGCATTCGGAAGAGATCCTGACGGTCCCTGGGAGGTGGATGGTTCTCCTTTACACGTCTCCCCAACTCATCCCAAAGATGCTCGATGGGATTGAGGTCGGGACTATACGCCGGGAAGATCATCCTGTTGATACCGGCCTGCACAAGGAATTCTAAGGCCACCCGGGCTCTATGTGGCCGAGCATTGTCGTCTTGGAAGACTGCCATGGGTCCGATTCGTTGCATGGTCGGAACAACGAAAGGCGCCAGTATTTCATCCCGATAGCGGAGGCCTGTGAGGTTTCCGTCAATGTGGTAGAGTGGTGTCTTGTGGTGGAGGCTGATGGCACCCCATACCATAACAGATCCTCCCCTGAAGGCCCGGGTCTCACGAACAGCTGCATCAATGTAACGTTCACCAACACGCCTCCAAACTCTAGTTCGGCCATCATTGTGTTCAAGACAAAACCGCGACTCATCCGAAAAGAGGACCTGAGACCACTGTTGTTGGTTCCATCTCGCATGACGTTGGCAGAAAGCTCGGCGAGCCAGCTTATGGGCTGCTAGCAGTCGTGGTCGCACAGCTGGACGACGTGATCTGAGGCCAAAGTGGTGAAGACGGTTTCGTATGGCTTGACGGCTGAGGATGGTGTTAGTTGCCCTACGAAGCTGCCGTTGGATGCTGGTTGAGGTGGCATCCCGCTGC